>OU342745.1:302743370-302837695 GCA_910589775.1 Avena eriantha | reverse complement strand
CTGACACTAGTGGATCCATGTGTGGTCTTTGGGAAGAACACACATGCAATGACACTGGTGATATGTGGTCTGTGAGAAGAACAAACATCCAATGACTCTAGTTGTGGTTCATGAAAAGAGCAGACATGCAATGACACTGGTGGATCCATGTGTGGTTCATGGGAAGAACACACATGCGATGACACTGGGTGGATCCATGTGTGGTTTGTGAGAAGAACACACATGTAATGACACTGGTGGATCCATGTGTGGTTCATGGGAAGAACACACATGCAATGACTCTGGTGATATGTGGTTTGTGAACAGAACAGACATAAAATGACTCTAGCTGTGGTTGATGAGAAGAGTAGACATGCAATGACACCGGTGGATCCATGTGTGGTTTGTAAGAAGAACACACATGCAATGACAATGGTGTGGTTCATGATATGGTTTGTAAGAAGAAGACACATGCAATGACTCTCGCTGTGGTTTGTGAAAAGAGCACGCATGCGATGACTCTAGTTGTGGTTCATGGGAAGAGAAGACATACAATGACACTGGTGGATCCATGTGAGGTTCATGGGAAGAACACACATGCAACGACACTGGTGGATCCATGTGTGGTCTGTGGAAAGAACACACATGCAATGACTCTAGCTGTGGTTCATGAAAAGAGCAGACATGCAATGACACCGGTGGATCCATGTGGAGTTCATGAGAAGAACACACATGCAATGACACTAGGTGTGGTGCATGATATGGTTTGTGAGAAGAACATACATGCAATGACAGTGGGTGTGGTTCATGATATGGGTTGTGAGAAGAACACACATGTAATGACACTGGTGGGTCCATGTGTGGTCTGTGAGAAGAACACACGTGCAATGACACAAGGTGTGGTTCATGATATGGTTTGTGAGAAGAACACACATGCAGTGACACTGGTAGATCCATGTGTGGTCTTTGGGAAGAACACACATGCAATGACACTAGTGATATGTGGTCTGTGAGAAGAACACACATCCAATGACTCTAGTTGTGGTTCATGAAAGAGCAGGCATGGAATGACACTGGTGGATCCATGTGTGGTTCATGGGAAGAACACACATGCGATGTCACTGGGTGGATCCATTCGTGGTTTCTGAGAAGAACACACATGCAATGACACTGGTGGATCCATGTGTGGTTCATGGGAAGAACACACATGCAATGACACTGGGTGTGGTTCATGATATGGTTTGTGAGAAGAACGCACATGCAATGACACTGGTGGATCCATGTGTGGTCGGTGAGAAGAACACACATGCAATGACACTGGGTGTGGTTCATGATATGGTTTGTGAGAAGAACACACATGCAATGACACTGGTGATATGTGGTCTGTGAGAAGAACACACATCCAATAACTCTAGCCGTGGTTCATGAACAGAGTAGAGATGCAATGACACTGGTGGATCCATGTGTGGTTCATGGGAAGAACACACATGCAATGACACTGGTGGATCCATGTGTGATTCATGGGAAGAACACACATGCAATGACACATGTGATATGTGGTCTCTGAGAAGAACACACATGCAATAACTCTGGTGATATGTGGTTTGTGAAAAGAACACACATGCAATGACACTGGTGGATCCATGTGCGGTTCATGGGAAGAACACGCATGCAATGACACAGGTGATATGTGGTTTGTGAGAATAACACACATGCAATGACTCTGGTGATATGTGGTTTGTGAAAAGAACACCCATGCAATGACTCTAGCTGTGGTTCATGAAAAGAGCAGACATGCAATGACACCGGTGGATCCATGTGGGGTTCATGAGAAGAACACACATGCAATGACACTGGGTGTGGTTCATGATATGGTTTGTGAGAAGAACACACATGCAATGACACTGGTGGATCCATGTGTGGTCTGTGAGAAGAACACACATGCAATGACACTGGGTATGGTTCATGATATGGTTTGTGAGAAGAACACACATGCAATGACACTGGTGGATCCATGTGTGGTCTTTGGGAAGAACACACATGCAATGACACTAGTGATATGTGGTCTGTGAGAAGAACACACATCCAATGACTCTAGCTGTGGTTCATGAAAAGAGCAGACATGCAATGACACTGGTGGATCCATGTGTGGTTCATGGGAAGAACACACATGCAATGAATTAGTGGATCCATGTGTGGTCTATGGGAAGAACACACATGCAATGACACTAGTGGATCCATGTGTGGTTCATGGGAAGAATACACATGCAATGACACTAGGTGTGGTTCATGATATGGTCTGTGAGAAGAACACACATGAAGTGACACTGGTGGATCCATGTGTGGTCTGTGAGAAGAACACACATGCAATGACACTGGTGGATCCATGTGTGGTCTTTGGGAAGAACACACATGCAATGACACTGGTGATATGTGGTCTGTGAGAAGAACACACATCCAATGACTCTAGCGGTGGTTCATGAAAAGAGCAGACATGCAATGACACTGGTGGATCCATGTGTGGTATTTGGGAAGAACACACATGCGATGACACTAGGTGGATCCATGTGTGGTTTGTGAGAAGAACACACATGCAATGACACTGGTGGATCCATGTGTGGTTCATGGGAAGAACACACATGCAATGACTCTGATGATATGTGGTTTGTGAAAAGAATAGACATGCAATGACGCTAGCTGTGGTTAATGAGAAGAGCCGACATGCAATGACACTGGTGGATCCATGTGTGGTCTGTGAGAAGAACACACATGCAATGACACTGGGTGTGGTTCATGATATGGTTTGTAAGAAGAACACACATGCAATGACTCTAGCTGTGGTTTGTGAAAAGAGCACGCATGCGATGACTCTAGCTATGGTTCATGGGAAGAGCAGACATACAATGACACTGGTGGATCCATGTGTGGTTCATGGGAAGAACACACATACAACGACACTGGTGGATCCATGTGTGGTCTGTGGGAAGAATACACATGCAATGACACTGGCTGTGGTTCATGAAAAGAACACACATGCAATGACACTGGTGGATCCATGTGTGGTTCATGGGAAGAACACACATTGATGGGGATATGCCAAAGGGGGTATGCCCAGAAGAACGTTCCGAGTGGGCCGAAAGGCCTACGAGTGCGTCTGAAAGACAGCGACTGAACTATGAAGAAAGGAAAGGCCCATCGACTGGCGACTGGAAGCCCAGAAGTGTAGTAGAAGCCCAGTCGGATTAGGTCAAAAGTTTCCGGATCCTTATCTTGTTCGGGGACAATTTGTAATTCCTAGCGAGGTGCTCCATATATAAACCTTCCTAGGGTATCCTGGGACTTCAAACGTTCCATCATACACCCCCTCTAGCGACTCGCTGCCTAGCCGCCGAGCTCGCCACCCCTGTAACTCGCTCTCTGATAATCTAATCTAGCAGGAGTAGGTCTTTACCCTCCGGGGGGCCGAACCTGGGTAAACCCATGTGCATCTGTCCCCATCTCGCACCGCAGATGGCCGCCAACTCTTCCTCACGAAACACTCAATCGCTGCCAGTGGCAGCGACTGCCGTGGCCATTTCCACGACAGTGGTGCCCATCGTGGGGCATAGCAGGACTGGCCTGAGTTCTGCGGCGAGACCCTACTCGCCGATCGATCGGCCGATCGCCACCGGTCGCATGATCGCCATCGGCGGGATCTTATAGATCCTGACCAACAGTTACATCCCGGCGTCAAGCCCGGTCACCCACGCTGCGGTGATGCCAGTCGGCTCCATCAACCTCTTCGTCGGCTTCAACGGCGCGATCGACCCAGCCGCGACAGTGATCGTCGGCGGATCGCCGCCACACCGCGACCTGCTTTCGGAGGAGCAGGTCCGCTCCATCAGGAGCCTTGTCACCAAGTACGACTCAGCCGCCAGCGACGTGGTCGAGACTAACGCCACCACCAATGATGACGCGCTGAACGACGACGCCGACTCCGCGACCCCTGCATCGGTCGGCGGATCCA
Source organism: Avena eriantha (assembly GCA_910589775.1). NCBI lineage: Eukaryota > Viridiplantae > Streptophyta > Magnoliopsida > Poales > Poaceae > Avena > Avena eriantha. The sequence goes on along the minus strand of OU342745.1, from coordinate 302,833,710 downwards.
TCACCGCCGCGTCACGGGAGGACTCCATCACGCGAGTCTCCAACCCCGAGGATTTCGAGGACCCCTCCATCCTGGGGATCTTCGACTCCGATTCCGGCTCGGAATCCCCTGAGAATTTTCACGCCAGATCCAATCGCTTTAACGCGATCTACATGGCGGGTAGCACGGCCGCCCCGCCAGATTCGTTCTCCACGCTGATCCTGCTGACTGCGATGGCCATGGAGGTGGAGCAAGCCCGCCTGCGGCTCGCGGAGGCACAACGCAACGAACTCGCCAAGCGCGAGAAATACCGCCTCGAGCGAGAGACGGCGCGGGAGCTGTCACTCTACCACCAGCGCCGTAGCAGGACCCGCCTGAACCCCGACATTCAGGGTCATGTCCTGAATTTCAACGACGAGGGCGACCCCACGCGCCCCGTCGAGCGCGAATACTACAAGAACGCGCCGTCAGGCGGGAGGAACCCTGCAAGACCACCACCTAGAGTGCCAGTGACTAGGGCTCCTCCACCACCCGTGCGCCCCCACCGGACCAACCGCGGATCATCATCTCGCCTCAAGCCCGTGACGCCAACGGGCTACCACTATACTCCACCCCGATGGACAATGTCGTCATGGCTGATGCCGCGATCGCCAACCTCAATGTCCAAGGCGACGGCGCGCTATAGATCCAGTACGCCAAGGCCCTAGTCATCAGGGATGTCGAGCAACAAGCCGCGGGAGTCGACCCGCGGGGGCGGATGTACTCCCGCTCTTCAGCAAGCAGGACGGCATCAAGCAGCCACCCCACCGTGCCAAACGCATTAGTTTGCCCACCACCCTAGCCCCTGGCAAACCAACCACAGGCCGCCAATCCTGAGTTGTCAACCAACGAGCCACGACCGGCGAACAACACGATCGCTGCCAACGGGCAGCCCCTCGACGCCCGAACGAACATCAGCAACAATCAGACGTGGCGGTCGCGCCAGCCCTATGACCTGCGGCACGCCCTCACCAACCGCGGCGAACCGGAGCCAAGAGGCTCGCTCAGCCGAGTCGGGCCGCAATGATTTGGACCAATGATTCGTGGGGAAAAATACCCCGCAAACTTCAAGGCCCCTAAGGGGATCGAGAAGTACGACCCAACGTACGACCCCACTGTCTGGTTGGACACATACCTCATGGCAATGGGGATCGCAGGCCACACTGACCTGCTCGCCACTCGCTACCTCCCCCTGATGATGGAGGGTGCGACCTAGTAGTGGATCAACACGCTCCCTCCTGACAGCATTGATTCCTGGGAAGAAATGCGGGACGCCTTCGTCAGGCACTCCGAGGGCTCCTACACTCGCGCCACCACCACAGAAGACCTGGAGCGATGCATCCAGGGACAACGCGAGTCGACCCACCGGTGGATCCAAAGGTGGCAAGAACTGTGGATAAACGCCTCCAGCATCCACCTAGACACGGCAATACACTACTTGAAGAACGCGTGCCGGTACGAACCCCTGGATCAGGAGGGTCTACCGGACACTCGATAACATCCCGACCTCCTCGAGATCGCCAAGCGCTACGTGGAGGAGGACCCCAACCAAGACTCCGACGACGAGTTGGGAGGAAGACGTCGCACTAGCATCCACGACAGTGGGCGCTTACGCGACATGCGCTACAGCAATACCCGCATCACCGGCAAGTGCTGCACGGACGGGCGAGTCGATTTCCTCGCCAACACCGGCTACGGCCAGTGCGACTCCAAGAACTACCGCCGCGACGGAGGAAACTACCACGACAGTGGGAACTACCGTGCCAACAATGCGACGAGGCCAAAATTTGACCCCGCTGCCCTGCTCAATCAGCCCTGCATCTACCATAGCGGGGAGGGAAAACCCGCCACCCACACCACCGCCGATTGCCACTCTCTCAAAGAGATTGAGAAGGCGAGACGTGCAAGGGAGGACCCCAACAACAACCCACCTCGGGACAACAGGAACGACGGTGGCTTCGGAACCGCCGTCGGGTCGGTACATACCTTCACCGGACTCAGCACCAAGCGTGAGAAGAAGGTGCTCGCCTGCGCGGTCGCCATCAATGCGGTGACGCAAGTCGACATCCCTCGCTTCCTCAACTAGTCCGAGCAAAGCATCACCTGGAGTCGCTAGGACCACGCGCCAAGAATCGAGTACCCAGGGCGTTCGCCCTGGTAGTCAGGCCCAAGGTGGCCGACTACTGGCTGCCCAAGACGCTGATGAACGGCGGGAGCTCCATCAACATATTGTACCTCGACACGTTCAAAAAACTCCAGCTCCCAGAAACAGCCATCGAGCCAACACTGACGACATTCCACGGCATCGTCCCCGGTCGGAAGGCGTACCCGATCGGGAAAGTGACGCTGCCAGTCACCTTCGGCAGTCCAGCAAACTACCGCACGGAGAGGATCGTCTTTGAGCTGGTGAACTTCCGCAGCCCCTACCACTACGTCCTAGTCCGCCAGTCATTCATAAAGTTTCATGGCGACCCCACACTATGCCTACAACATGATGAAGCTCCCCGGGCCAAGTGGCATCATCAACGTCCACGGCGACCCCGACATGGCCATGGAATGCGAGGAAAAAGGCGCCGAGCTCGCCGATGCCATCATTGCCGCGGAGACCGACCACGCGGAGGAGCTCGCGAAATACACGGGCAACATCAACAAGGACGACCCCACCATCCTGAAGAAACCAATTGCCGCAAATTCCACGTTCGAGGCAACCACGCACACACGCACCATCGAGCTCGTCCCAGGCGACTCCAGCCAGACGGTCACCATCGGGGCGCACATGAGCCCCGCATAGGAAAGCGCGCTCATCGGGTTCCTCCGTGAGAACCGCAACATCTTCGCATTGAAGCCGTCTGACATGCCAGGTGTCCCGAGGGAACTCGCTGAGCACAAACTAAATGCCGACCCCAAAGTGCGACCTGTAAAGCAGTTGCTACGGCCCTTCAATGAAGAGCATCGCCGAGCAATCGCCGAGGAAGTCCAGCGCCTGCTGGCCGCAGGCTTCATCCGGCCAATCAAATACTCCAAGTGGTTGGCAAACCCAGTCCTGGTTCTCAAAAAGAACAACACATGGAGAATGTGCATCGATTACACAAACCTCAACAGCGCCTGCCCGAAGGAGGAGTTCGTCCTACCGCGCATCGATCAGATCATCGACTCGACCGCGGGATCGGGATTGCTGTGTTTTCTCGACGCTTACTCTGGCTATAACCAGATCAAGATGGCAGTCGAAGACGAGGAGAAGACGGCGTTCATCACGCCATTCGGCGCATTCTGCTACAGGGCCATGACGTTCGGCCTCAAGAACGCCGGCGCCACATACTAGAGGTGCATGCAGGAGTGTCTAGTGAGCCAAATTGGCCGCAACATTCACGTCTACATCGACGATGTGGTGGTAAAATCCACCCGCCAGGACGACCTGCTAGCCGATCTAGCTGAAACCTTCGCAAACTTGTGGAGGTACAACATCAATCTGAATCCTGGAAAATGCACCTTCGGCGTACCCACCGGACAGCTTCTGGGATACGTAGTCTCCAAGCGAGGCATTGAACCCAGCCCCACCAAGATCGACACCATCACGCGACTCGGGAAACCCTAGTGCCTGCGCGATGTCCAAAAGTTGGCAGGGTGAGTCGCGGCCCTCAGTCGCTTCATCCCCGGACTAGGCGAGAAGGCAATGCCTCTCTACCGCCTGATGCGCAAGAACCCAACGTTCCAATGGGACACGGAGGCCGACGACGCACTCAAATCGCTCAAAGAAGTGCTACTCGCAGCACCACTACTCGCCACGCCACTCGACAAAGAGCCAGTGCTCGTTTACGTCGCGGCCTCCAATCGATTCGTCGGTGCCGTGATGGTCGTCGAACGACCGGAAGAGGGCAAGGAGCGCCCCATACAGCGCCCCGTATACTACATCAGTGAAGTCCTAACGGACTCACGACATCGCTACCCGCAATACCAAAAACTGGTGTACGCGGTATTCCGAGCACAGCGGCGGCTCCCACACTACTTCCAGGAGCACCCAATCACGGTGGTCTCCTCCGCGCCCCTGCAGAACATCATACGCAATCGCGAGGCAACCGGGCGAGTCGCCAAGTGGGCCGTCGAGATCGGCGTCCACAACATCAAGTACGAGCCCTGAAAAGCGATCAAGTCACAAGCCCTGGCTGATTTCCTTGCAGACTGGGAAGAAGCATAGCAGCCAGAGAAGATCCCATACCTCCACTACTGGTCGCTCCACTTCGACGGCACCAACAACGCCCACTGCACAGGGGCTGGGGTCATACTGACCTCCCCCAAAGGAGACAAGCTCCGCTACGTGCTCCACCTCAACTTCAAGCCCTGCACCAACAACATGGCGGAATACGAGGCCCTCCTTCACGGCATGAGAGTTGCCAAGGAGATGAACATCAACCGCCTACGATGCTATGGCGACTCCGACCTAGTCGCCGGCCAAGTCACCGGGACGTGCGACGCTGTCTCCCCAACAATGATCGCGTACCGCCAAGCCGTCGACCAGTTGGGAGGACACTTTGACGGCTATTCCGTCAAGTGGATCGACAGGCGTAAAAACGAGCAGGCAGACGCCCTTTCCCGCATCAGATTGACCCGAAAGGCACCACCAGTAGGCGTCTTCCTCGACATCATCCACAAACCCTCAGTCAGCCCACCGAAAGAGATCGACGACGGGATCCCACTGCAACCAGAACCGGCCTTAGTCGACATGATTGTGGAACCTAGCAACTGGAGAGCGCCATATGTCGCCTTCCTGGAACACAAACTCCTACCGAGCAACGAGACAGAGGCGCGAATGATCATGCGCCGCTGCAAATCCTTCGTCATCATCAACGGCGAGCTCCACAAGCGCATCGTGACCGGCGTGTTCCAGCGATGTGTACAACCAGAAGAAGGCCGCAAGATCCTCCAGGACATTCACGCCGGCGATTGCGGCCATCACGTCGGCGCCAAGTCGCTAGTCGCCAAGGCCATTGTCGTTGTATTGGGAACGGCAGTACCTGAGGAGGTTAGATAGAGGTGTGGGGACTAGCAGGGAAGCTATCGACGGCGTCCGCAGGCGGGATTGGATACAAGCGAGCATAGCGGGACGCAAGAAGTACCCAGGTTCGGGGCCCTCGTGGTGAGGTAAAGCCCCTACTCCTGCCGGATCTGACTATGTGGAATACCAGGACTACAAGTGCTCCTCGAGCTGTATACGCTAGCTACTGCCTTAAATGCTATAAGACCAACCCTTTCTACTGAGGCCTTGCCTCTCCTTATATAGGCAGAGAGGCAAAGGTTTAACTGGCCAGTCCGACTGGCGGGCCCCACAGGCGGGTCCCAGCCGACTAGTCATCTATAGTGTCCAGTATGGCTTGTCCTGTCGGAGTACAAGCGGTATGGCTGTCGTAGGCACAGTGGACGCCGTGCGAGCCTATCGTCAGCACCGGCCACTGTTCCCGCGTCACCCACGCAAAGTCTTCGGTATGGCCGGGTAGTTGCCAGTCTTGTCACATTGATTGACTCCGCCTACGTCGCCGTATCTGGCTGCCTCCTGCTGATCCGGCTACCGGGGGATAGCCGGCCTGTCTTGCCCTGTTCGGCTGCATCTGGTCAACCGAACGCGATCCGACTGTCTTGTTTCTTATTCGGTTGGGGTACCTAGGGATCATCCCCTTAACACTAGCCCCCGAGCGCGTGTAGATTCCGCCCTTAGGCGAAATGTGCGCGCGCTTCCTCTTGTTTTTGAATTTGTGTCCGGCTGAGCTTGGCGGTTGCGCTACCCGTGACGACAGTGCTGACGCCGGCCACGCGCGCACGTGCCATCATTACTCTGCGGCGGGCAGCGTAACGTCCCATCGCACGTCGCCTCGGGAAACTGTTGCCCGGCGCTTCGGTTCTCGCTCCAGGATCTTCTGCGCATCCTGCTCTGGCACACAGGATCTTAGACGGCAGTTGGGGTGTGGGTCGCCCGGATGCGCGCCACGTGCCCCGTCGACGGTTGCCCTTCTGGCTCTTTAAAGGGACGCCGCGGGGGAGGCGATTTCTTTCCTTCGCTCCCCCGTTGCAGTTCCTTCTCTTTCGTTGCTTCCGCTCCTGCGCCCTTGCTCTTTGCGCCGCCCGTTCGCCGTCGTTGACGCTACGGGCCACCGTCAATCTTCCGTCGCTGCTCCCCCTCGTCAACCGGAAATGGCTGCCGACCGTGGGGCCTGGTGCGGCTCTGCCGTCACCGAGGACCAAATCGCCAAATACCGCGCCACCCGCGTCCTCTCACCGGCAGAGGAGGTGGCGGTGCGGCTGGCGTCGGCCGGGGAGGTGTCGCCGCATCCGGAGGAGGGCGAGCGCGTCATATTCCTTTCCCACCTGGCCCGCGGGTTCGCCCTTCCGGTGAGCCCGTTCCTCTTGACCTTCCTCGCTTTCTTCGATCTTCGCCTCCACCACCACGGCGCCAACGCAATCGGAACGTTGGCGCATTTCGTAGCTTTCTGCGAGAGCTACCTCGGGATCCAGCCGGATCTCGGGCTCTTCTGCCGGCTCTTTCGAGTCCGTCCGCAGGTGCAGTTCACCCAGGGGCCATTAGTCGTCTGCGGCGGCGCCTCCATCTATTCCCGCTCGCAGACCGACTACCCCAAGTTCCTTCTTCACGATACGGTACGACTGTGGTAGCAGTCGTACTTCTACGTGAAGAACATCACCAGCGTCGACCGGATCAATCTGCCGGCCTTCCAGGACATCGAGTCCAGCTGGCAGAACTGGGACTTGAAGTTCCACGGCGACAAGGCGGAGACGGATGAGCTGCTGAAGCGCACGCGCTCGCTCGTCCACTGCCGGCTGACCGGCCTGGACGTCACCCTCAGCTGGATGTCCCGGCTGATGATGCCGTTGCAGCAGCAAGCACACAAGATGTGCTACTACTCTGGCCGGCTGGACCCGACCCGGCTGTCGCGCCGCGATCCCCGCTACCACAACCTGAAGGAGTGGGTGTAGACGATCACCAAGGAGCGGCTGCCAGAGAATTGGAAGTTCAGCCTGGCGCCTTATACTCGGGAGAACCGTGCGCCCCGGGTAAGCTCTTCTAACCGGATGCTCTTTTGGTGTTTCTTGTACTTGTTCTTTGTTTTCGTCTGGCTTACTTTTGTATTCGGCAGATGTTCCCATGCATCATCCGCGAGGAGGGCACGGTGGCCCTCGAGGAATTCACGCCCGACCTGCCCGAGCCGCGCGCTCGGCGGTCCGGCGAGGAATCGGATGGGGACAGCGATGCCTTCCCCAGCCGGAATGACGAGCCAGCTGCCTACCCGCACGCGGAGGTGCACGAGGAGGAGGCCGTGCCGACCACGGAGCTGGCGACACGCTCCGCGACGGACGGGGAAGCGGGTGGGAGAGGCTCCAGCCGTTCCGGCTCCCGCCGCCCTGCGACAGAGGAGCCGACGCCCAAGAGGAGCCAGTCCGGCGCCCTGCCGCCAAGACGTCTCGGCCGGAAGTAAGGGCCGCCTCCTGTTGTGCCGGGGTATGTTCTTTCTCCCCTTCCCTTTCTGCCTGTTTTCTGGCTGCCTGCTTTTTTCCTCTTTTTCTGACTTTGGCTTGTTTTGCTCTTGTCCTCTTCTCTTTCTCCTTAGCACACTGGTTTCCTTCGGAGCCACAAGCCCGGCACGCGCGCCAGCCGGGTCGCCGCCCCGTACCCCGACTGCGTCGACCAGCGCCCCTCCTTCTTCTGAGGCGCAGCGTTCGCCTCCCCCTCGGGCTGAGCCGACTGCCTCCGCCCAGCCGGAAGTTCCCCAGCCGGAGGCGAGGTCCTCCCAGCCGGGAGGCTCCTCCACGGGCGCGCGCGGGGCTGCTGGCAAGGAGCTCGTCGTCGTTGGCGACGACAACTCCGATGAGGAGCCTGGGGAGGAATGGTAGACGATGGTGGTCGCGGCGAAGGAGTCGTTGGCCTTCAACGCCGTGGACGACGACGCCTCTTCCGCTGCCTCGCTGTCGGACCTTGCCGCCACGCTCGAGCTGGCGGTGAAGGAGATCCGGCTGCTGGAGGCCACAGTCGGCGGGAACCGGATGTTGGAGCAGAAGCTCGCTGCCACCAACGGGACCTCGCAGAGTAAGTTCGCTTCATCCGGCTCTTTTTTTTTTGGGTACTGATAGCTGGTTTTGTTGCAGCCATCCTCGTGTGCGCTCAGCGCGAGATCGATCGCTTGAAGAAAGCAAACAACCGACTGAGCAAGTACAATTCTACTCTGTAGCAGCAGAACAAGGATTGGCACGCACGGGTGGACGGTCTGCAGGCCACCATCAAGGAGCGCGACGCCTCGCTCGCCAGCCGGACCAAAGCTTTCTCCCTTCTCGAGGCCCAGAACGAGGACCAAGAGAAGGAGATTAAACGGTTAGCGCTCAAGGAGAAGGCGCTGGTGGAGGAGCTGATGCAGGTCGGCCACACTACCAAGGGTGAGTTTTCTTTCCGTCTTCTTTTCTTTCCGGATCCGGTAGCCGGATCTGACTTCTCTTTTCTGACAGCCTTTTACCCCGGCATAGACCTGCTGGCCTACAACCGCCTGCAGGAGAATTGGCCGGGTGCGCAGCCGACGGCCCAGGAGCTCGTCGTCCTTCTTGGCGAGGAAGCTGCCAAGCTTTGCCAGGCGGCGAGGGACGTGTTCTCCTTCGTATGGTCGGAGGCTCCGGTTCCGGAGACAATGGTGTAGCTGGCTGCGAAGGTGGGGGAGGTGCCGGCTGCAGTGGACCGGCTGCAGGACCTGGCTGGGTGAGCCGGAGCAGAGATGGCCCTGGCTCTGATGCTCTCCTGGTACAAGGACGCCCGCGTCGGGAAGATTGACGGAGGCTTCCGTGCCGGAGCTGATCTTGCAGCTATCCGCCAAGCCCATCCGGAGCTCCGCGGGTCCGCCATCAAGATGGCCGACTATGTGGACCCCGACGAGGTCCTCACCGACTCGGAGTCCGTCGGCACTCCTGATGTGGAGGCCTCGATGCTGCCGCCTGCCAGCGCCGGAACCGGATCAAGCTCCACGCCTCCTCCTCCTGCCATTTAGTTGCTGCCCCGGGATGCCGGGTGTAATTGTTTTGTGTTATATAGTTGTGAACCTTGTCTGTTTGTGCCGGCCGTCTTTCACGCCGGGTAACTTGCGAGAGCTTCGTCTCTCTTTTGCTTGTTATTGTTGAAATCCTTTTTCCTTGTGCATTGAGTTTCCTTTTGCCATTTTGCCCGGCTAACCTTGTCCAGCTACACGCCTTTAGCCGGACGACCTACACCTCCAGTGGGGGCGCGAGAGCGCACCCACTGGGTGTAGCCCCTGAGATTCGGAGTAGCTGGCGTAGCCAGGTGCTTCGAATCTTCCTTATTTCTCCCAAGCCTTTCTAACTTTATCCGACTGGACTCGTCCTAGTCGTCTACTTTCGTCGGCTAGACGCCTTCAGCCGGGGGAACTAACATTCCAGTGGGGGCGTGCGAGCGCACCCACTGGGTGTAGCCCCCGAGATTCGTAGTAGCTGGCGTAGCCAGGTGCTTCGAATCTTCCTTGTCATTTTCTCATCCCTTGTCCTCACCTGGGCTCCGAACAGCTGAATAAACGCCTTTTAGCCGGTCGAGAACCACAAGATTCCACTGGGGGCGCGCGAGCGCACCTAGTGGGTGTAGCCCCTGAGATTCGGAGCGCTTGATGAAGGCAAGGACTTCGAATCTTCTTTCCTTCTCCTGGACTCCGACTCTAAGTAGTCGGACAAACGTACATACGCATACACACATGTCCACATAGGTTATTAGGTTAGTCTGCCAAATTGTAGCCGGAAAATGGCTTGTTTTTTTTGAAAACTGGCTTGTCCCTTTCTAGATACTTAGTCGCTTTCCCGTGCGCTCTGCTGTTTTCGCTGCGTCCTTAACGGGCAGCCGGGTTGCGGTCTGCAGCTGGAATCGAAGGGAGCTGACAGTACATTGCACACGGTACTAATGGCTTGGCAGCTGGATTGGTTCGAGCTAGTTGCAGGGCAGGGACACCCGATCTGTCGCGTCTCCTCCCCGTTTTTCGTGTGGGATGCCTCAGGCTTTTGCTCTTGCTAGCCGGACAGCCGGGTTGCGGTCTGTAGCTGAGACGAAGAGTGGGCCTCTGACATCGTCGCACAGTACTCAGCTGGTTTGTTGACTTAGCAGGCCGGGCCAGCCGGCGAGCCCCCGGGTAGGGGTTGCCGGAGTCGGAAAATAATAACCGGAAAACGGATGCATACACATTTCTAGCAAGGAGCCCCCGAGATTCTCGTGGGGGTCCGCATTTTCATTCATAGGGTTTTCGGGATACATACACTGCTTGGTGACTAGGTGTAAAACGGGTGCAACAGGGCCGCGTTCCAGGGACGGTCGGTCTCCTCGTCTGATTTTTCCATCTTGTTCTTGCGCGGCTACTGCGCGTCGATGAGGTAGTAGGAGTCGTTGGGCAGTGCCCGGCTGATGATGAAGGGGCCCTCCCAGGGTGGCGATAGCTTGTGCATGCCCTTTGTGTCTTGCACCAGCCGGAGAACAAGGTCGCCCTCGCGGAATGCGATTGGGCGGATCTGGCTTGAATAGTAGCGACGTAGTCGCTGCTGGTACAGGGTTGATCTGGACAAGGCCAGTTCGTGGGCCTCCTCCAGGAGGTCCACTCCGTCCTCCCGCGCCTCCTGGTTGGCTTTTTCGTTGTAGAGGAGCTTGCGAGGGGAGTCGAACTCGATGTCGGCGGAGAGGACGGCTTCCGATCCATAGACCAGGAAGAATGGCGTGTAGCCGGTTGACCTATTCGGCGTGGTGTGGAGGCTCCACAGCACAGCCGGAAGTTCTTCGATCCAACATCCGGGTGACCGCTCTAACGGCTCGATGAGACGTGGCTTGATGCCGGCTAGCACCAAGCCGTTTGCTCTTTCGACTTGCCCGTTGGATTGCGGGTGTGCGACGGAGGCGAGGTCCAGTCGGATGCCCTTGTTGCTGCAGAACCGGGCGAAGGCCCCCTTGGCAAAGTTTGTGCCGTTGTCGGTGATGATGCTGTTGGGGTAGCCGAAGCGGTTGATGATATCGGTGAAGAAGGTGACAACCGTCGCCCCGTCCAGCTTCCGGATAGGCTTGGCCTCGATCCACTTCGTGAACTTGTCCACCGCCACCAGCAGGTGGGTCATGCCCGCACGCGCTCGCTTGAAGGGACCGACCATGTCGAGGCCCCAAACCGCAAAAGGCCAGGTGATCGGTATGGTCTTGAGTATCGAAGTTGGCATGTGCCTGAGCTGCCCGAAGCGCTGGCACCCATTGCATGCGCGGACCAGCTGTTCGGCGTCCTCGAGGGCGGTGGGCCAATAGAAACCATGGCGGAATGCCTTGGCGACTATCGCCCTTGACGAAGCGTGGTGCCCGCACTCGCCCTGGTGGATATCCTTGAGTAGCCGGTTGCCCGTGTCCGTATCAACACATCTTTGGAAGATACCGGATACACTGCGCTTGTACAGCTCGCAGTTTATGATGGTGTACGTGTGTGCGTGGCGCCGGATTTTCCTGGCCTCCACCTCGTCGTCCGGAAGTTCTCCATCGGCGATGTAGCTCATGAAGGGCTGTCCCCAGGATGGCACTTCCCGGATGACGAGGACACTCATGTTCTCCGGTTGACGGGTGTCAGGGGGTCGTCCGGGTGGCGTACCCGGGATAGCAGCCCCCGAGCCGCTAGGCGAGCCGGCAGCCCCCTGGTCTTGCGGGCCGGAAGGCGCTGCCTGGCTGGAATCAGTGCGGGTCTTCTTCTTTGGCGGTTCTGCCGGCTCCGCTTCCGCCGTTTTGTTAGCCGGAATGGTTCCTGCCCAGACGATGCAGTCCAATTCTGGTGACGGGTTGATGGATGGCTTGCGCAGGTACTCTAAGGAGACCCCTGGTGGGATGGCCTGCCTGGTGGAGCCAATCTTGGAGAGCCCATCGGCTGCCTCGTTGTTGACGCGGGGGATGTGGTGAAATTCGCACCCATCGAAGGAGGCACTGAGCTTCTGGATGTGGAACCGGTAGAGAGCCATGTTTTCCTCTCTGGCGTCCCATTCTCCGGATACCTACTACACCACCAAGTCCGAATCACCGAAGCACAGGATCCGGTTGACACCGATCTCCTTGGCCAGCCGGAGCCCGTGCGCCAGTGCCTCGTATTCGGCTACGTCGTTGGAGGCCTTGAAGTGGATCTGCAGTACGTACTCCAACCGGTGTCCCTTGGGCGAGGTGAGCACGATGCCGGCTCCCAAGCCCCCGAGAATCTTCGATCCGTCGAAGTGCATCCGCCAATGGTCCGAATCCGGAACCGGTGGGAGATACCGGGTCTCGGCCCAGTCGATGAGGAAGTCCGCCAATTCTTGCGACTTGATCATGAGCTAGGGCTCGTACTGGATGGAGTAGGCGGCAAGCTCGATGGCCCACTTGGCGACTCGGCTGGTGGTGTCCTTGTTGCCGATGATTTCCGAAAGGGGTGCAGTGCACACGACCTTAATCGGATGCTCCTGGAAGTAGTGCTTGAGCTTCTTGCATGCCAAGTACACGCCGTAGCACATCTTCTAGTAGTGGGGGTAGTTCTGCTTGGAGAGGGAGAGAACCTCGCTGAGGTAGTAGACAGGTCTCTGAACCGGCTGAGCCTTGCCTTCCTCGGGGCGCTCCACCACCAGGACGACGCTGACGACCCGGCTGATGGCTACTATATAGAGCAACATTGGTTCCTTACTAACCGGCGTGGCCAGAACCGGTGCTGTGGACAGCATGCACTTGAGGTCGTGAAACGCGGCGTCGACTTGCGAAGTCCAGGAGAATTTGTCCGTCTTCTTCATCAGCTGGTACAACGGGAGTGCCTTCTCTCCTAGCCAGCTGACGAAGCGACTGAGGGAAGCCAGGCATCCGGTGAACTTCTAGACTCCAAGCAGGTTCCTGGGCGGCTGCATCCTCTCGATGGCCGCGATCTTCTCCGGATTCGCCTCGATGCCTCGCTGCGAAACGAGGAAACCGAGGAGCTGTCCGGACGGTACTCCGAAGACGCACTTCTCTAGGTTCAGCTTCATCCGGTACTGGCGGAGGTTGCCAAATGTTTCTCCCAGGTCCTCGAGGAGGGTGCGCTTCTCCTTGGTCTTGATGACCACGTCATCCACGTAAGCATGCACGTTTCGGCCTATCTGCGAGTGCAAGCATTTCTGCATACATCGCTGATAGGTGGCGCCTGCGCTCTTTAGGCCGAAAGGCATGGTTACATAGCAGAAAGCCCCATAGGGGTGATAAATGATGTCTTAATCTGATCAGCCGGGTTTAACCAGATCTGATTGTACCCAGAATAACAATCTAAAAAAGACAACAAATCATAGCCGGCCATGGAATTGATGACCTGATCGATACGGGGCAAGGCGAAGGGGTCTTTCAGGCACGCCTTGTTCAGGCTGGTGTAGTCGATACACATGCGCCAGGTCTTGTTCTTCTTCAGCACCAGGACTGGGTTCGCCAGCCAGTCCAGGTGGTACACTTCCATGATGAGCCCGGCTGCAAGGAGCCGGGTGATCTCGTCACCGATTATCTTTCTCTTCTCTTCTGCAAACCGGCGCAGAGGTTGCTTGACCGGCTTGGCATCCGGACGCACGTGAAGTGAGTGCTCGGCGAACTCCCTCGGCACACCCGGCATGTCCTTGGGGGACCACGCGAAGATGTCCCGATTCTCACGGAGGAAGTCGACGAGCGCGCCTTCCTATTTGCTGTCCAAGCCGGCGCCAATGGTGACGAACTTGGTCGGATCAGAGGGGTTGAGGAGGATCCTCTTCGTCTCCTTTGCCGGCTGGAAGGCTCCTTCTCCAGCCGGCTTGCTGCTAGCCGGAATGTCCTGCTAGAACATGGCCACATTGCGCATGATCACGCGCTTCTCCTCGGCTATGATGAGGGCCTCTGCCAGTTTGGAACCTGCTAAGGCGCACTCCATCGATCGCCTGAAGCAGCCGGCGATGGTGATCACGGCGCGGGGTCCCGACATCTTCGTCTTGAGGTAGGCGTAGTGGGGGATGGCCATGAACTTGGCGAGGGCGGGGCGCCCGAGGAGAGCGTGGTAGGAGCTCGTCAGATTTACCACCTCGAACTAGATTGCTTCGTGGCGGAAGTTCTCCTCGGTCCCGAAGATGACGTCCAGCTGGATTTTCCCTAGCGGGGCGCAGGCTGGCCCCGGCAGTACGCCGTGGAACGTCGTGGTAGTCAGGCGTAGGTCGCTTTTGCGAATGCCTAGCTTCTCCAGCGAGGACTGGTAGCGGAGGTTGAGGCTGCTGCCTCCGTCGATGAGAACGCACGAGAATCGGCAAGTGCGCACGTTGGAGACGATGAGGGGGTCGAGAACCATGGCGTAGCCCCCGGGAGTCGGTAGATGCTCAGGCTGATCCGCCCGGCTCTAGGTGATGGGGGTTTCCGGCCAATTCAGGTACTGGGGGACCAGAGAGGCGATGGTATTGACCTCCTTGGAGCGTCGCCTGCGGCTGTGCTTGTCGTCCTGCTCCGTCTCGAAGATATGGTAGGCGGCGTGCAGCTGGGGGTAGCCGTTGTTGTTGTTGCCGCCGTTACCATCATTGCTGGCTCCCCTAGCCGGTGGAGGAGGTCCGCCCGGTGGGGGAGGCGGGGGACGAGGCTGGTTGCCCTGGTCCTTTAGCTGGTGGGTCCAGCTGCAGTTCCGGGTGGTGTGCGTAGCCGGCTTGAAGGGACCACTATGCCACTTGCACGGGCCATCGAACAACTGGTCGAAAGGTGAGCCGTGGCTTCTGCCTCCTTGCTTCATTAGCCGGCGCGTCGGGCGTGCCCTCCACAGCATTGATCTACCGCGCGTGGTAGCGAGGTTTTTGCTGTCCGGCCTGGCGGTCCCCCTAGAACCGGTTGTCGTTGTCATGGCGCCTGGAGGATCCGGCTTCTCCAGCCGGACTGCTGGGCCGGTCACGAGCCGGCTCCGTGGGAGTCGGACGGCCGTCCGCGTTTACTCGGAGGGGTTTCTTCATGGCGGCATCCGCCGTGGCGTACTGGTCTGCAACCGTCATGAGCTCCGCCATGGTTTTTGGCTCGTCACACAGTAGCTGGTGGCGAAGCATGGTGCCCTCTCGGTAACCCTCGATGAAGAAACCGATGGCTTGGCTCTCCAGGATGCCCTCGCAGGTGTTGCCCAGCTCCGTCCACTTGGCGAGGTACTCGCGGTCGGTCTCATGGTCGCCCTGGACGCACAAGGCCAGGTCGCGCGGGCGCCCTGGGCGCTTGTACGTGCCGTTGAAGTTGCGGATGAACACCTTCTCAAAGTCAGGCCAGGCATTGATGTTGTTGGGCGCGAGGCTATTGAGCCATGTCCTCGCCGACCCGGTTAGCATGAGGGGGACGTAGCGCACGGCTGTGCGCTTGTTCCCGTGGGCGATGCCGACTGCCGTAGCGTAGTCGGTCAGCCAGTCGTCCGGTTTCATGATGCTGTCATACTTGGGGGTGTCCCTGGGCAGGGAGAATTTTTCCGGAAACGGCTCGTTCCGGATGTAGGGTCTGAAACAAACCGGATCGGTAGAATCTTCCTCCTCCGTGACGCGCGTTTGAGCGAGGAGCTCGATGTGGTCACGGGCATCCGGACAATCCGGGTTGGGTGCTCCCACCTGGCCCGAGAGACGGGAACCGGCTGGTCTAGGCGCTCCGGCTGGCGGGGGGGAGGTGGCGGGTTGCTGTTCACCGTCTGGTCCTGGCGCGGCTGGCCCCTGTTGCCAGAGCTGCGGCGCCTGCTGCAGGCCCTGGGCGGCTGAGGGGAGGACGCCTGCTGGGTGTCGCACGGCGCGCGTCTGCTTTTGGCCAGTAGCTCGCTCCTCCTGGAGTAGCTAGGGTCTTCCTGCATCTGCCGGTTGGCACCAGCCTGCTCGTTCGCGACGCGGAGGAGCTCCTGCATGCGAGCCTGCTGGCGGGCTCGCTCCTCGCCCTCCAGGCTGGGCAGTTCCTCTGCCGCGGCTCGCGCCGCGTGCAAGTTCTTGATGGGTGTGCTGTAGGTGGGCCGTGCGAGGGCGGGCACGGGATCCGGTTCCCCATCCTTTTCCAACCTACCGCCAAGCTCGCTGCCCCGACGTCGTACCTGGCCGCGCCGGCTCGGCTCCGCGGTAGCCAGAGTGAGGCCGTGCGCGCGGTCCTACTCGCGCCGAGTGATCTCGAGCTGCTTGCGGGCTGCCGCTAGCTCCATGGCCTCATGGAGGAGGATATGTCTCTCCATGCTGAAGTTGGCCTCCGCCTCCTCTGGGTTATCCCCGAGGTTAACCGGCGTCAGGAGCCGATCAATGGCAACCTCCACCGGGTTCCGGGGCTGCGGGGGAGCGGAAGTTCTGACCTCGTCCGCGCCTCGCTCTCGCGGCTGGCGGGGATGGGAGATGGAACCGGCCGTCATGACCCCTACGCCGCGAGGTGCGGCGGAGGCGCTGCCGCCTGAGCACGGCAGCTCCACGATAGAGACGATTTCCCTAGAGAAACGCTTCAGGACGGTGGCGACGTAAACGGGGAGGTCGCCAAATAGCAGAATGGTGCCGTTCACCGGGAAGGAGGTTCCGGCGAAGCAGGAAGCGTTGTCGATGATGCAGTCGAACTTGCCGAGCGTGAGCACCAGGCCGGAGGCCACGCGCTCACCGGCTGAAGTGCGGGGTCCCGTGCGGAACGTGACTCCGGTCGAAGCCATCTAGCCCCATGGTGGGCGCCAACTGTCGTTGTATTGGGAACGACAGTACCTGAGGAGGTTAGATAGAGGTGTGGGGACTAGCAGGGAAGCTATCGACGGCGTCCGCAGGCGGGATTGGATACAAGCGAGCGTAGCGGGACGCAAGAAGTACCCAGGTTCGGGGCCCTCATGGTGAGGTAAAGCCCCTACTCCTGCTGGATCTGACTGTGTGGTATAACAGGACTACAAGTGCTCCTCGAGCTGTATACGCTAGCTACTGCCTTAAATGCTGTAAGACCAACCCTTTCTACTGAGGCCTTGCCTCTCCTTATATAAGCAGAGAGGCAAAGGTTTCACTGGCTAGTCCGACTGGCGGGCCCCACAGGCGGGTCCCTGCCGACTACTCATCTACAGTGTCCAGTATGGCTTGTCCTGTCGGAGTACGAGCGGTATGGCTGTCGTAGGCACAGTGGACGCCGTGCGAGCCTGTCGTCAGCACCGGCCATTGTTCCCGCGTCACCCACGCAAAGTCTTCGGTATGGCCGGGTAGTTGCCAGTCTTGTCACCGTACAGGGCGTACCGTGCACTGATACACACGTCGCCCTGTCCCATTGATTGAGTCCGGCTACGTCGCCGTATCCGGCTGCCTCCTGGTGATTCGGCTACCGGGGGATAGCCGGCCTGTCTTGCCCTGTCCGGCTGCATCTGGTCAACCGGACGCGATCCGACTGTCTTGTTTCTTATTCGGTTGGGGTACCTGGGGATCATCCCCCTGACAGCCATGTGGCACAGTTTCTACTGGCTCACCGCACACGCCGATGCCACCAACATCGTCCAACGATGCGTCAGGTGCCAGAAGTACGCCAACCATACGCACCTCCCTGGTTCGGCACTCAAGACAATCCCCATCATGTGGCCATTTGCCGTATGGGGCATGGACATGGTAGGCCCGTTCAAGAAGGCCCCATCTAGGTTCACTCACCTCCTGGTCGCAGTCGACAAGTTCACCAAATGGTTCGAGGCCAAGCCGATCAAAAAGTGCGACAACAAGACAACCACCAAGTTCCTACGCGAACTCATCTACCGGTACGGCTACCCTCACAACATCATAATAGACAACGGCACCAACTTCGCCAAGGGGACCATGGCAGAATTCTGTGAAGAACACGGCATCCGACTCGACCTCGCATTAGTCCCCCACCCGGAATCAAATGGCCAAGCAGAGCGTGCTAACCAGAGCATTCTCCACGGGCTCAAGCCGCGACTGCAAGTGCCCCTCGAGCGCACCCCAGGTTGTTGGGTCGACGAGCTCCCCTCTGTGATATGGGGGATTCGCACCTCCATCAACCGATCAACCGGGTTCATGCCTTTCTTCGTGGTGTATGGCGCCGAGGCCGTAATGCCAACAGACCTGGAGCACGACTCACCCCGAGTCGTCAACTACATCGAGGCGGCCAACGAGATCGCCCGCCAAGACAGCATCGATCAACTCGACGAGGCACGCGACCTGGCTCGCTCCCGCACCACCATATACCAGCAAGGACTCCGCCGCTATCACAGCCGCCGAGTGCGAACTCGCACCTTCCAGGAAGGCGACCTGGTCCTACGACTGGCCCAAGACAAGAAGGGCATGCACAAGCTCTCACCCGCATGGGAGGGGCCATTCGCCATAGGCCGAGTCCTTGGCAACGACGCCTACTACCTCATCGACATACGGGGTGATGGCCAATTGGAGGTCAGGAGGCCATGGAATGTAAACCTCCTCAGAAAGTTCTCTACTTAGAACCTCACACTGTACTCCATCGGAATATATAATGAAATTCAATCGGATCGCACAAATTGTGCCCACTCGCCATATTCTTGTGCCACTCGCACTCGTACATGCTAGCAATACGCTACTTACGGAAGTCAACCTCTGGTCGAGCGATCGGCACGGAAAAGTAGTGTGGCACAAGGGCACTGGAAATATTCGGGCTTTGGGTCGTCCACAAAAAACGCCAACCCGGAGCCGCCATTGGAGTCGCCTTGCCCGACTGCCCGCCGGGCCAAGACATCCGATACACGCTTCCCACAGCGCTATGTCCCTCCCACCCTCGCGCAAAGCGACTCGAACGGTTAAGTACCACGCACGGGTACTCCGCAAAACGGGAACCCCCACGCGGCTCGGGAACTCACCAAGTAAGAGAGCTGCCTAGGGCTCGCCAAGCGACTGGATCTCCGGGCCAGGAGAGGAGACGCGTTACAAACAACGCATTCACAACCTGCAACAGGATTACGACCAATATGGTCGGACACCACGCTCGGGGACTCGCTCATAAGTCAGCCCTACACGCGCTCGGGGACTCGCCACTCAGAAGACGCGAGGGATAAAAACAAACGCGTAAACAAAACAAACACACAAAAGTATACAATCGAGTTATACCCCATTAAAAGGCGGACGTGCCCGGGGACTCACTCAATCAAAACAATGCATAAGCAAAAACACAACATACATTACTCATCAAAACACGAGTCGATCGACCCCCCGTGGCGTATATTACAAAATATCTTACAGCATTGGCCACTTGGCATTCATCACAACTTGGAAAATTACATTGTCTACTCTAGAGGCCCTGATGACGAAGCAGCACCACTCCCCTTGACGCGCACAAAAGGCTGCCACGGGTTCGTCGGGTACGTTGTCAGCGACTTCGACAACGACGACCGAAAGGGCTGCTCCGACTTCATGTCGCGGTACTTTGGCTCGGGTTCGCCAGGTGCCAACATCGTCTCCTGATATGGCAGTAGATCCCCCATCGCCAAGACATGATCGGCGTAAGGAGTGGCCTTCACGGTCAGCTTCAGCACCTCCGACATCTCCACCGTGCCGGTCGCCGACGGATAGCCACTCGTCACATCGTCAAGATCGAAGTCATCGGGGAAATGGGCATGACCAAAGCTCAACGCCATGGCGGCCCCGCGTCTGAACGCCGAGCACGTCATCCACTCCACAATGGTGGGCACCTCCTCTAGATAGCGCCACACATCCGTCAACCCCCTAGGGATAACCTCGGTGGGAGACATGCCGTGGAGAGCCGCTTGGACGCACAATGCCGAGGCCGTGGCTGCATTCACCACGGCAGTCACGCACTGCGAGGCATTGTAAGTCTGCACAACCGGGTCGCTTTGGCCTACCACAGCTGCAAAGTCAGGCATCAGTGAAACTATGAAATCCCCAAAGCAGGGACTAGATGAAAGGGTCAAGCAAAGACAAAGTCTCACCAAGGAGTTTGCGGCAGTTCTCCTTGACGTGCTTCTCCAAGGCAGTCTGCTCGTTGTGCAACCCCACGATGATGGAATCCGTGGCTTTGCGTTCTTCCTCAGCCGCGGCAACGGCAGCCTTCGCTCGCTCCTTTGAAGAAATCAAGTCCGCTCTCGCCTCCTCTAAATCCTTGACCAAAGAGGCTACTCGCTCATTCGCCGTGTCCAGCTCGGCGACTGGAACATACCCCTCACGGTCCTTGGAGATCTCAGTCGGGAAAGCATCTGCACGAGAATACATCAGAATGCTATACACGACCAGCTCAAACCCGAAAGAGGAG
The DNA here is from genome assembly GCA_910589775.1 of Avena eriantha. Lineage (NCBI taxonomy): Eukaryota > Viridiplantae > Streptophyta > Magnoliopsida > Poales > Poaceae > Avena > Avena eriantha. Next base: position 302,813,465 of record OU342745.1, on the reverse strand, counting down.
GAAAAAGACGATGCAGACACTCACCAATAGTTTCCTGAAGCCGCCGGTTCATCTCCTGCGCTTCGCGCAAGTCACGCTCCAAGCGCTCTCTCGCAGCCTGCCGATCAGTCGACTCCCTTTGCAATCCCTGCAAACAAAGAACTCACCTAAGCATTTGACAAAACAAAACCCAGTTCCCAGCCGCTGAAATTTAGAGACTAGGAACTCAGGGACTGGAGAAGGAAGAAAAAGAAAACCAATTCCTAGTCGCTGAACTAGAATACAGGGACTGGACATACCTCAATAGCAGCGCCGAGCATCTTGTGAAGTTCCCCAACGTCAGTTGACGGGATCGTGAAGGAGGTGCGCCCGTGGTGGGAGCCAATGTCCGCATCCACGATTTCCGGACTCTGCGGAGACTGCGTGTCCGCCACACCTGGAAACCCCTTCGCCATAAAACGAGGGAACGTCGCCGACGACCTGGCGGGGGCGCTGGTTGCCGGGACCGGCGCCTTCGGCTCAGACGCAGTCAAGGTTGGCTCCGATCGTGTCGCTGCAACCTCTTTGGCGACTGGCGGGGCAGCTGGCTCCGCGGCGCTCCCCCTGGTCACAGTGTCGTCGACGCCCCCCTTCTACTTCTTCGCGACCTCGGCGGTCGCCACATCTTCGGAGGGCTTCCTCTTCTTGGGCAGGTCACCCTCTCCCATGTCGGCGGCCGGTGGAATCTTAGCCACCGAAGGGCGACCAATCTTTTTAGCCCCCGACCTGCACGAGCCCCTTCAATCAACACAACAGCAACACAAAAGGAGCAAGGTGAACTGGGATGAGGAAGTGCTACTTACTTAGCGACCGGAAGGACGCGAAGCCCGGTGCTAATATGGGCGGGCTTGTCCAACTCAGGACCCAGCTTGCGGCTGAGCCTCCTCTCGAAGACGTCGGAAGCCCACGAAACCGAGGGCTTCCTTGACGATGAAGCTGCAGTCGCCATGATCTCTAGCTCCGATGCGGCCGCCTTTGACGACTGTGGCGACTTGGACGCCATCGCCTCAGTTGCTTCTTGGCTTGGAACCCCCGAGGTCGTCGACGCAATCGCCGCCAGGGGAACCTCTACCACCACCTCTGTATCCTCGCCCTCCAGCCCCTTCACCGGGACTGTGTCCCTTGGGGCCTTGTGCGAGACTTCGGGAGATCCTTTGTTGTCGGAATCATCATCCGACTCGAACACCACCGATGACTTGGCCGGTGACGCGGGCCTTTTAGCTGGCGACTTGGGCCGGCGCAGGGGCTTCGAAGGCGTAGCGGTGCGCCGGGACGTTTGCTCCTGGGCGACCTCGTCGCCTTCTTCGAGCTCGTCCAGGCTGCGGCTCGCTTTGGCTTCTCGTTGTCTCTGCATCCAGGTCTTGCGAGCCACAGGTGCGGGGGAGGGACCTCTTCTTCCTCCCCTTCACTGTCGGAAGGATCCCCCTCGGAGTCTTCCTCCAGTTCCTGCGGAACCTCTTCATCAAGCGGAGGGAGCCAACCCTCCAATACCTGAAAAAGCTGAGGACCACCACGAGTCAAAAAACACCAAGCGAGAAGACTGAAATTGAGATACAAACGCAGCGATTGGAAAGAGAACTTACTGTGGGGGCTTCATTCTTCACAGGAGTGTACGGGGCGACCCTGACCGCCACGCCGATGAATTCCGCGTCGGTGATCTTCTTCAGGGCAGCCATGTAGTCCTCGGCCTCCCACGACTCCTTGCTGGTCCGAGATGGGTCATGCTTCCCGCTGTATTCGTACATCCAGTGTGGTCGAGCCACCAGCGGAACCAGGCGCCGCCCGAGCCAGTAGTTGTAGAGGTTGATCGGAATCAACCCCTAGTCCTTCAGCTTCTGGATCTGATCCATCATTTCTGCGACGGCCAACCACTAATCTTCGGGAAGCTTCTTCGGCGCCAACTGACAGGGTCGCTCCTCTCGACGACGAACTCGAGAAGAGACACCTCGCCGGAGGGAGTGGCTTCCTTGACGTAGAACCAGCTCTTCTTCCACTCGCTGGCGGCCTTCTTCAGCAAGAGGAGCTTGACGAAGTTGGCCTTCGGCTTCAATTGAAAGGTGACCCCACCAGCGGCCAGCATCAAACCACTAGACGCCTCGCACCGGATGTGGCCTTGAAAAAGCTCCAGCCATAGCGGGAAATATGGCCTGCAGCCAAGATAGCATTCGCAGAAGGCGACGAAGATCGCCAGCTGCTCGATGCTGTGTGGACCAAGATTTGACGGCTTGATCGCGTAATACACGCAGAAGCGGCGGAAGAAGAGTGAGGTGGGGAACCCCAAACCCCTCTCAAGATGACTGGTGAAGCAGATGAATTCGCCGGGTCGCGGCCTCGGCTTGGTCTCAGAGGAGGGGGAACCCGGCAGTTTCCCTTGCGGAGCACCCCAGCATCCTCGAAGGATCTAAGTTGGGCCGTGGTGCACTTGGATTTCCCCCATGAGCCCTTTGGAGGCGCCATCGAGTAAGATGTGGAATCGCGCGACGCAGGGAGAACAAGTTGGGAGGACGTAGGAAGAAAGTGCAAATGAGGAAGGATGAAGAATGCGAAGAAGGATTGCGGAGCTAAAGCCATCACTCCCCTTATATGTGAAACGTCACCCGCCAAAATCGGGATACCCGTTACTCACGGTAATTGCATCGTAGTTACCGTTGGAAATTCCAATGGATAGTTTGACCGGGTTTGACGCTCCAACTCCTTTGGTCTACCCGCCACCCGCCAGTCTTTCCTCTCGCCGAAGCGACGACTGGGCGGCGGTGATGTTCATTGAAGTGACGAGTGGAAACCTGGGGAAATCTTCCTCGGTTCTAATAGAGTCCATTGCCGACTCGACTGGACACCCAAATTGGGCTCGCCTACTCCAAATGCCAAAAGGACGCCCGCGCCTGCATCAACGATTGTCTCGGGGACTACTGATGGGGATATGCCAGAGGGGGTATGCCCAGCAGAACGTTCCGAGTGAGCCGAAAGGCCTGCGAGTGCGTCTGAAAGACAGCGACTGAACTATGAAGAAAGGAAAGGCCCATCGACTGGTGACTGGAAGCCCAGAAGCGTAGCAGAAGCCCAATGGGATTACGTCAAAAGTTTCTGGATCCTTATCTTGTTCGGGGACAGTTTGTAAACCCTAGAGAGGTGCTCCATATATAAACCTCCCTAGGGTATCCTGGGACTTCACGTTCCATCATACACCCCCTCTAGCGACTCGCTGCCTAGCCGCCAAGCTTGCCACACCTGTGACTCGCTCTCTCATAATCTAATCTAGCAGGAGTAGGTCTTTACCCTCCAGGGGGCCGAACCTGGGTAAACCCATGTGCATCCTCCCCCATCTCGCACCGTAGATGGCCGCAAACTCTTCCTCAAGAAACACTCAATCGCTGCCAGTGGCAGTGACTGCCGTGGCCATTTCCACGACACACATGCAATGACACTGGGTGTGGTTCATGATATGGTCTGTGAGAAGAACACACATGAAATGACACTAGTGGATCCATGTGTGGTCTATGAGAAGAACACACATGCAATGACACTAGGTGTGGTTCATGATATGGTTTGTGAGAAGAACACACATGCAATGACACTGGTGGATCCATGTGTGGTCTTTGGGAAGAACACACATGCAATGACACTGGTGATATGTGGTCTGTGAGAAGAACAGACATCCAATGACTCTAGCTGTGGTTCATGAAAAGAGCAGACATGCAATGACACTGGTGGATCCATGTGTGGTTCATGGGAAGAACACACATGCGATGACATTGGGTGGATCCATGTGTGGTTTGTGAGAAGAACAAACATGCACTGACACTGGTGGATCCATGTGTTGTTCATGGGAAGAACACACATGCAATGACACTAGGTGTGGTTCATGATATGGTTTGTGAGAAGAACACACATGCAATGACACTGGTGGATCCATGTGTGGTCTGTGAGAAGAACACACATGCAATGACACTGGGTGTGGTTCATGATATGGTTTGTGAGAAGAACACACATGCAATGACACTAGTGATATGTGGTATGTGAGAAGAACACACATCCAATGACTCTAGTTGTGGTTCATGAAAAGAGCAGACATGCAATGACACTGGTGGATCCATTTGTGGTTCATGGGAAGAACACACATGCAATGACACTAGTGGATCCATGTGTGGTTCATGGGAAGAACACACATGCAATGACACAGGTGATATGTGGTCTGTGAGAAGAACACACATGCAATGACTCTGGTGATATGTGGTTTGTGAGAATAACACACATGCAATGACTCCGGTGATATGTGGTTTGTGAAAATAACACACATGCAATGACTCTAGTTGTGGTTCCTGAAAAGAGCAAACATGCAATGACACCGGTGGATCCATCTGGGGTTCATCAGAAGAACACACATGCAATGACACTGGTGGATCCATGTGTGGTCTGTGGGAAGAACACACATGCAATGACACTATGGATCCATGTGTGGTTCATGGGAACAACACAGATGCAATGGCACCAGTGATATGTGGTTTGTGAGACGAACACACATGCAATGATTCTAGATGTGGTTCATGAAAAAAGTAGACATGCAATGACACTGGTGGATCCATGTGTTGTTCATGGGAAGAACACACATGCAATGACTCTGGTGGATCCATGTGTGGTCTGTGGGAAGAACACACATGCAATGACACTGGGTGGATCCATGTGTGGTCTGTGGGAAGAACACACATGCAATGATACTGGTGGATCCATGTGTGGTCTGTGGGAAGAACACACATGCAATGTCACTGGTGATATGTGGTATGTGAGAAGAACACACATGCAATGACTCTAGCCGTGGTTCATGAAAAGAGCAGACATGCGATGACACTGGTGGATCCATGTGTGTTTTGTGAGAAGAACATACATGCAATGACACCGGTGGATCCATGTGTGGTATGTGGGAAGAACACACATGCAATGACACTGGTGATATGTGGTTTGTGAGAAGAACACACATCCAATGACTCTAGTGGATCCTTACGTGGTTTATGAGTGGTTTATGAGAAGAACACACATCCAATGAACTACTCTGGATCTATCTTGGTATAATTTGATGTATGCCACGATGTATTTCATTGTGCAAGACACTCACTTTCCATTTTTATACTACTCAGTATCGCCCTTGGTTTTATGTGGTACTACTCAGTTTTGCCCCCACCTCTCTATCTTTCGTAGAAGCACAAATCTGTACTCACCCGGTCTGCTACTCCCTGATTGGTTATCATAGTTGTCACGCGGATCGTGCGCACCAACCGTTGATTCTGTGCGATCCAACAATGATCGTTGCACACGTCGTGCCCTTCACAGTACAACGTGAGACAGCACGGACGTCTCCCTCAGCGAGACTTCTATAAGAAGGAACATGATGCCATCCATGGAAAAAGTCGTCGAGCGGTCATGTCATGTTTAATCAGGTCTGAAAAGCCTACTACTGCTACTACTACGCCACAATGCATGCGTCATCGAGTGCACAGTCGTCGATGGACAGCTGCAATTTATTGCCACTTGATTTTAATAAGACATATCCCATTTTTTACGCAACGGCTCTCAATCGCCAATTTTAGGTCAGTGTCAAACTTCATACATAGAAATTGTGTGTGCGCCCTTTCCATGCGGCTCAATACAGAACTGCCATGCATGACCCGGGAAAAAACGTGACATACCGTGCGCGTGTCGCGGTGCACGGTGCAGTCGACTGTGCGGCGCGTTGCACGGTGGTGCAACGAAACATGCCTTGCTTCTATCCACCTTAGCAATAGAGCCCCTCTCCGCACACCCACTCCCACTCTTGCTCACTGTCCTCACGCAACCCTCTCCACTATCCCACCAGCATCCGCACACTCCCGAGAATACCCCGTCCGCGCCGGCGATGGCCGAGGAGGATAAGGTGGCCATCGCCGCCTTCGTGGCCGCCTGCGAGGAGGCCCTCGTCTCTTCGCCAGTCCCCCTCTACGCGTTGAAAGCAGCCATTGTCCCTATCTAGGCCCAAGTGGAGGCATCGATGGCAGCCACCGTTCCCGTCCAGGCCCCCGTCCCAGCAACTGACGGAGCCGCCGAAGAGGAGCCCCCCGCTAGCGAGGAGGCCCCCACCGGTCACAAGCAGATCACGCACTTCTTGGGAACCTACAATCCAAATAAGTACATCGCTCCGCTGAACCCCTATGACACCGGCATCGACGACCTATGGTCGGAGGTAACTTGGGTTTGCTCCCCTCTTCTGGTTCTTCTACCGTTTGTTAGAAATAATGGGTAATCTATTTAAAATTTAGCCGGTATTGTCATGTTTAATATTCTGGAATTAATCATGGAAATTGTGCCTAATTATCCAACACCGTTCCCATCGTTGGATGCTAGATCTTGGTTTATTAGGATTCGCTTGTTCGCATTTCGATTGCTCGATCTTCTTACACCATCTACTCCCCCATTTTCCCTTCTTCCAATAGGTTTCCAGCAGCGACGTCTGCAGCGATGACGAGTCCATTCACACCAAGGCTCGTCAGGTGCTGAGGAGTCTGCGGGCCAGCAAGTACGACGGCTTCCTCACGGGCCCCTACTACAGCTGCCCCTTCCGCAAGGGGGGCATCTACTGCTTGACGAGTCGTGCCGCCGGTGGCACCGTCTTGAACACCTTACTGAAGCATGTAGAGGCCGCGGGCTCCGGAATCCAAAAAAGCGAGAAGCCCGAGCCCGCGAACATCAACGCCTACATCGCTGAACACCGTGCTCTTGGCATTCACGTCTGAAACCTCCAGCGGGTGGCCATCAAAGAGGGTCGCATGCCTCCAATCAGGCCCAAGGCCCCCAAGTCCAAGAAACTGGGCAGCAAGAAGTGGCGGAGGCGCCAGAGGGAGATGGAGGCACTGGCGAATGAACGGGTTGGATGTCTCCTTGAATGTATCTGCATCTGCCACGGCTGCTGCTACTAAGTAGCTTCTTTTGATTTTCTATATTTTGCTTGCATCCTATTTCTTGCAGAATGCATCAAACCCCGTTAAGCAACCTACTACTTTCTATCGCTATATCCTATTTAGCTGCGCACAACTATATCTATATTTGTTTTGTTTTCTGAAGGAATGTATTCTGCCTGGTGTGATTTGCTGCTTTAGATTTGCTACCTGATCGGAGACAAAAAGAGGTCCAAAAGGGAACGAATTATCAATAAGAGAATCTTCTCTAGATTTGCTACGAATTTGTGAAAAATGAAACATATCTATTTAGCGAGAGAGGAAAAGGGTACTCTTTCAAACTGCCAGTTAACGAGCTACCATCTTGACGTCTCCCTCTACAAGAAGGAACACGATGCCGTCCATGGAAAAAGTCGTCGAGTGGTCATGTCACGTTTAATCAAGTCTGAAAAGCCTACTACTGCTACTACTACGCCACAACACATGCGTCATCGAGTGCACGGTCGTCGATGGACAGCTGCAGTTTATTGCCACTTGATTTTAATAAGACATATCCCATTTTTTACGCAGCGGCTCTCAATCTCACTTCCAACTGGGGCCCACCGTAAGAATCTTGCACGCGCTAGCCTGACGCCGAACGGCTAAGCTCGACGAGACCTAACGTCTCCGATTCATCGAGTCACTCGCAGCCATCAACACATCCCTTTACCGAGTCTATCACAACCCCACAAATCTCGCCATACAGCCACCTACCTTCCCCTCTACATTTCCACTTTTAACTATTGCCAATTTTTAGGCCGTGTCAAACTTCGTACATAGAAATTGTGTGTGTGCCCTTTGCATGTGGCTCAATACAAAACTGCCATGCATGGCCTGGGAAAAAACGTGACGTACCTTGCGCGTGTCGCGGTGCAAGGTGCAGTAGACTGCACGGCGTGTTGCACGGTGGTGCAACGAAACGTGCCTTGCTTCTATCCACCTTAACTATAGAGCCCCTCTCCGCACACCCACTCCCACTCTCGCTCACTTTCCCCACGCAACCCTCTCCACTGTCCCACCAGCATCCGCAAACTCCCGAGAATACCCCTTCCGTGCCGACGATAGCCGATGAGGATAAGGTGGCCATTGTCGCCTCCGTGGCCGTCGGTGAGGAGGCCCCCATCTCCTCGCTGGTCCTCCTCGACGCGCTGAAAGCAGCCGTCGTCCCTATCCAGGCCCCAGTCGAGGCATCGATGGCAGCCGCCATTCCCGTCTAGGGCCCCGTCCCTGCTACCGACAGAGCCGCCAAAGCGGAGCCCCCCGCCGGCGAGGAGGCCTAGGCCGATCACAAGCGGATCACGCACTTCTTGGGCGACTATGATCCAGATAAGTACATCGCTCCGCTGAACCCTTACGACCCCGGCATCAACGACCCATGGTCGGAGGTAACTAGGGTTTGCTCCCCTCCCCTGGTTCTTCTACCGTTCCCATCGTTGGATGCTAGATCTTGGTTTATTAGGATTCGCTTGTTTTCATTTTGATTGCTCGATCTTCTTACATCATCTACTTCCCCATTTTACTTTTCTTCCAATAGGTTTCTGGCAGCAACGTCTGCAGCGATGACGTGTCCATTGACACCAAGGCTCGTCAGGTGCTGAGGAGGCTGCGGGTCGGCCAGTACGATGCCTTCTTCAGGGGCCCCTACTACAGCTGCCCCTTCCGCAAGGGGATCACCTACTACTTGACGAGTTGCGGCGGCGGCGGCACTGACATGAACACCTTACTGAAGCATGCAGAGGCCGCGGGCTCCAGCATCCATAAAAGCGGCAAGCACAAGACCGTGAACATCAACGCCTACATCACTGAACATCGGGCTCTCTGCATTCAGCTCCGAAACCTCCAGCGGGTGGCCATCAAAGAGGGTCACATGCCTCCTATCAGGCCCAAGGCCCCCAAGTCCAAGAAACTGGGCAACAAGAAGTGGAGGAAGCGCCGGAGGGAGGAGGCGGAGGCGTGGGCACTTACAGGATGTGCCTGCAGCTGCGGCGGCTACTGCTGCTGCTAAGCAGCTTCTTTCTAGCTATATCCTATTGTTGGCTGAATGCATCGAACCTCGTTACGTTCTATCGCTATATCCTATTTAGCTATGCACAGCTATATCTACATTTGTTTTGTTTTCTGAAAGAATGTATTCTGCCTGGTGTGATTTGCTGATTTAGATTTGTTACCTGATCGGAGGCAAAAAGAGGTCCAAAAGGAAACAAATTATCGAAGAGAGAATCTTCTCTAGATTTGTTACCAATTTGGGAAAATATGAACATATCTGTTTAGCGAGAGAGGAAAAGGGTACTCTTTCAAACTTCCAGTTAACGAGCTACCATCTTGACGTCTCCCTCCACAAGAAGGAACATGATGCGTCTATGGAAAAAGTCGTCGAGCGGTCATGTCACATTTAATAAAGTCTAAAAAGCCTACTACTTCTACTACTACGCCACAACACATGCACCATCGAGTGCACGGTCGTCGATGGACAGCTGCAATTTATTGCCACTTGATTTTAATAAGACACATCCCATTTTTTACGCAGCGGTTTTCAGTCTCACTTCTAACTGGGGCCCACCGTAAGAAGCTTGCACGCGCTAGCCGGAGGCCGAACAGCTGAGCTCGACGAGACCTAACGTCTCTGGTTCATCGAGTCACTTGTAGTCATCAACACATCCGTCTAGCGAATCTAGCACAATCCCACAAATCTCGCCGTACAGCCACCTACCCCCACTCTACATTTCTACTTTTAACTATCGCCAATTTTAGGGCCGTGTCAAACTTTGTACATAGAAATTGTGTGTGTGCCCTTTGCATGCGGCTCAATATAGAACTGCCATGCATGGCCCGAGAAAAAAATGTGACGTACCGTGCGCGTGTCGCGGTGCACGGTGCAGTAGACTGCGCGGTGTGTTGCACGGTGGTGCAACGAAACGTGCCTTGCTTCTATCCACCTTAACTGTTGAGCTCACTGACCCCACACAACCCTCTCCACTGCCCCCACCAGCTTCCACAAACTCCCAAGAATACCCCGTCCACGCCGGCGATGGCCGAGGAGGATAAGGTGGCCATCGTCGCCTCTGTGGTCGCCGGCGAGGAGGCCCCCGTCTCCTGGCTATATCCTATTTCTGGCTGAATGCATTGAACCTCGTTAAGCAACCTACTTTCTATCGCTATATCCTATTTAGCCACGCACAACTATATCTACATTTGTTTTGTTTTCTAATGAATGTATTCTGCCTAGTGTGATTTGCTGCTCTAGATTTGCTACCTGATCGGAGGCAAAAAGAGGTCCAAAAGGGAACAAAATATCAAAGTTAGAATCTTCTCTAGATTTGCTACCAATTTGGGCAAAATGAAACATATATGTTTAGCGAGAGAGGAAAAGGGCACTCTTTCAAACTGCCAGTTAAGAAGCTACCATCTTGACAAGCTACAAGACACATACATCAACATAACACAACGAGGGTTAAATTTATTTTACTAGTATCACTTGATGTGCTAGACATCTTGGCAAGCTAACTGAGTTCCACAAAACAGAAACATAACACTGACAAGTAAAATTTCATTCACTCCTCATCAGACCACTTGATGCGCTTGCCATCATTCCAGGTACTCCACGTCAAAGAAACTTCTTTGTCCCCAATGGCATCTGACTTGGCTTCTATCTTCAGCGTCCTGCGGCACAATTAGCGGTGCATCACAGGCCTGATTGTTGCCGCTAGAAGATGCCGCCTCTCTGTTTGCCGCTTCAGCTGCAGCCTCTCTGTCAGCTGCTTCTTCAGCTACAAGCTCTCTTTCAGCTGCTTCTGCAGCCTCTCTGTCAGCTGCTTCAGATGCAGCCAATTTCTGTGCATATTCAGGTTCAAACTCAGCTATTCCGCATTTGCTACAAAGGTCTCCCCTAAGCTCGTCTTCCCTCTTGCAAATAGGGCAAAACACGAGGTAACGTTGAAAAAAATGGATCTTGTTGTATAGCTGGTAGGTCACGTAAGCATCTATGGCTGCATACTTCAGGTTTATATCAGACAACGGCCACTCATCCCAGAAATCGTGCCTATCCGTAGGGAAATCTTCCTTCATTTTGCCGTATGACTCATCGAGGATTCTAGTTGCGAGTGATGCCATTCCATCCTTCTTCCTGCCCCCTAGGATCTTGACAAGACGCTGAATATCGATCCAGTTGTGCGCAGGAATTATAATTTCCTCTTGATACAATTTTGAAAAATAAATTGTTGTTTCGACAGTGCAGAAAACAATTCCCTTTTTTTCAAGGAACTGGCGCAGCGCCGGACATTTCCTGTCAGTCCTGAAAGTATGTAGTTTGTCATCACCGAAATTTGTAACTACAAATATTTTGTCAATGCAAGATCATCATCTCAATATAATTTTGAAAAGTTTAGTAAATGCAAGATCAAGAATCTCAACATTGTATTGTCATAATTTATTCGGTTTTGCTATCTCTCAGTCGACTGAACGAGTTGCACATTTCTTTTAACTACGGTTGCACTTTTCTTAGGTGATTGAGACTAAAGAAAATCTCGATCGATTGAGACATAGGCAAACCCTAATTTATTTGGTCCTAAGTAAAATCCAGTAGTTGCAAGATGAGCAAGTGGATAAAGAACAAGAGGAGAAAACCCTATAAGCGGTTAGCTACAGAGAGCAGATCTATAAACCGGGAGAGGTGGTAGACGAGGACGTGTTTCCGCATGGCAAGTTGAACGACAACGACTTCACTCCCTTCATATGGGTGCTCCGGGGTGTACTCGAGGTCCAATCCCACAAACTTGTCCTTGTCTATCCCAAGCCAACCCTCGTACATCCTCAGGACACACACCACTGTCTCCTCCTCGTTGGTGTAGACAACGTCTATCTTCTTGTTGTCATGGATGGTGAAGCTTGTCTCTAGAGTGCGTAGATCTTCCATGGCGGCAAGGAGAAGACGGGAAGAAGATAGTAGATGACAGGAAGAAGAAGAGTGGTTTCTGCGAGGCAGGGGAACGGTGGAACCATCAATGCGCTTTTATGGTAGGGGTTAACGATTGGGACGGAAGTCCAAGGAGAGACGCGTGGCGGTGGCCGTTCCAGCTTCTGAGTAAACAAAAAATAATTAAAACGCTGATACATGTGCCCTGTTTTGTCACGTCAATACACTGGGCAGGGGGCGTTGTCATATCCATTGTGCCAACGCTGCAAGCCTACGTGACAGCCACCCCGCCTAAGCGACGGGAGCGACATAACGGCGAACTGACAGGGGGGGCCCAACTTGACGCCCGTTAGCCTGATTTTTTGTATTCAAACATAAAGTTGAATTCGTGCTGAAAAAGACCCTCTGAGTATTTGGCACGCCAACTATAGTCATCGCGGATGACATCAGGGAACTCGGGTACCACGTTGCCTGGCCACCCCAACTTTCGGGCCGCAAAGTGATATTCTCCAGAAAAAGCCTTGAGCGATCTGTAATCGATTTGTTCATAAGCAATTAGACGACTTCAAATCCCTTGTTTATCTGACCTGCCGAAGAAATCCTTAGCATTCTCTTTTCCACGAAACACAAGTACATAACCATGGGCATTGCCGAGGTTACCCCTCGTCAATTGGCGCCGTCTGTGGGAAATCTGAACGCTAGAGTCACGGATTCGGTGGCCCCCCTTCCACCAAGCAACAATCCAACAGCAGCAGAACCACGCCCGCCCACCCCTATTTCGGTTCCCATTGACTTCAATGATGGATCAGATCTCATCATCGGGAGCTTTCACTTTCGCATGGAGGAACTTGAAGAACATGCCCTATCGGCCCCGATTTCGTCGGGTCTGTCGGTCGTAACAGCAACGCCCATGGCGATACCAGCATCTTCTATCGGCTCATCTGAAGAGGTCGCACCTTAGCCCACAAACAACGAAGAAAAATCAAAAAACTTTGCTAATCTAGGGCATATGGTCGGTCTCTACGACGGTCTCTCCTTCAAATCAGGTTCCCAGCTAACGCCACTACGTGGCTCAAGTCAACAAACGCCGAACCCAAAGAAAGCGATGAAAGTATCGACTTCGGAATCAGGATGGCCGAAATCTACCTAGAACATAAGCCATAGGATCTCACTGGTCTATCAAATAGTGTCTCCAAAGATCCGACGATGATGTCAGCAGCTCATACATAATGCACCATCAAGTGTGCGTCATCATAGGAAACGCATCGACACCACGTGACTCCAGCGGTAACCATATCCTTAATCCCAATGACATCTTATCAGTCGATAATGGAGGGAATCGTGGGAATGAAGGAGATCAACCAAACAATCAAGTCATACAAGGAAGAGAAGAACCATGCGAAGGCGAACGGCAGACTCTCCGGCTATCCGCTGAAACATGGCAAAGAGAAAGATATGCAATATTGGGTGCATTCCCGATGACAGAAGTAGCAATGTGCGAGGACCTAATGGTCTACGAGTACTTACTCCATCACAAAAAGAGGGACTTACTCAGGATGTAGAGGCAACTCGACAAAAGGAAAAGGCTAGCTGATGAATCTAGTCTCTGATGGGTGTACCTAAGCTCTACCCGAGGATCAGGATGTGTAACTGGAGGCATGCCACCAAGGAGAGGAACTTCACGATTACAGAATATTCTCGATGCCGAAAGAAACGAGCTAGCCCGAGACCTTGATCTATCGTTTATGTCGGTAGATCAAGAAGGACACATAAAAGAAAAAATAGCACAAGCCGCAATTGTCGCCACCCAAACCTACTTAATCACAACTCAACCCACACCCAATGATCCTCGTTTGGCTCTCCATCGATCTGCTCTAAAGAACCATGGTATGGTGGGGGCATCACTTGCACAAGGAGAACAAGGAATCACACGACAACCCGACAAATCCCCACGTCGTCACACCAACCCTCGGCACGTGGAGTACACCCTACGATCATGATCTATACATTAGGTGCACTTTTCAAACCCCAAGCCACGAGATGATGCAAGGAATGACATTACACAGCGCATGATTGACAGATCTAGGGAGGAGCACAGCAGCCCAAGATACTACGATAGTGAAAGCGAGGATGAGAACAAATTATGTGGGGCCAGTTGCTTTACCCAACGGGTTCGCAAATCCCTAGTACCCAAAGATTTCAAACTTCCTCATGATTACTAAAAGTTCGATAGTCTCCAGGAACTCGAAGATTGCCTGGCAGACTATCTGGCAACCGTTAAACTACAGGGTGGCTCCAAGGCTACCACAATGCAAAGCCAGCAACTACACTTGAGCGGCGCTGCACGGTCATGGCTAAGATAGCTCCCCAAAGAATCCATCAACAGCTGGAACAACCTTGAAGATAAGTTCATCCGAAATTTCACATCCACATTTAAATGACCCACATCCTTGGATCAATTGCATGCATGCAAACAGAAGCCTGGTGAGCCAATACGATCCTTCATCCAACGGTGGAACATCATCAAAAAAATCCTGAAGCCATATCCGATGAAAGGGCGATTGATGCTTTCAATGATGGCATTCACCGAAGTGAATTTATCAAGGACCTGGGGTGAGTCAAGCCCAAAACATTCTCGCAATTAATGGACATGGAAAATCGCTAGGCAGATGGCGAAGATGTAGTAAACTACAAGCGAGGGTGCTCACCCGAGGAAGACCAGGACAGGCGCAATAATGACAGAAGAAGACACAACAACAACGGATACGGTGGACCAATGTATGTTGCTGATGGTTTTTCAAGAGAGGATAACCGAAAAAATGATGATCGTAACGGTAGATATTGTGCCAATAGAGATGACACTGGTGGAAGCCAATCAGCGCAGTGGTACCAGCCGAGCGCTCGGGAGCCCCCAATGTCTCCGCTACAAATGTTGGAAGGAACCTGCAACATGCACTAGTACTTCGACTCCACAGGAAGGAGGAAATCGAACCACCACCAGTACAGCCTCTAGCAGGGCAGCCACAACCCGTAGCAAACAGAAATCAGGAGGATGAGTACCCAAGATCCAAAGGCCCAATGTCAATGGTCCAAAAATTTGATCACACGACAAGTCAACATGGCAGTAACAATGCCACCACCCACACCCAAGTATCTCCATTGGTTTGAACAAGAAATTACATTCATTAGAGCCGGTAACCCGCTTCGAGTCCCTCGACCGGGTCACTCAGCTCTGATAGTGGAGGCACAAATTGGTAGGTTCCATATGAGCAAGGTTTTCATGGATGCAGGAAATAGTATCAACCTAATCTATGCCAAAATCCTACGAGCAATTAACTTTTCCTTGAAAAATTTCACACCAACATGCACATCATTCCACGGCATAGTCCCTGGTAAAGCTGAAATTCCTTTAGGAAAAAATTATCTAGATGTTGTTTTCGGATCCAAAGGTAATTTCAGGCGCAAAAAGCTCGAACGCGAAGTTATGGACTGGCCATCACAATACCACGCGATCTTGGGGTGACCAGCCTTCGCACGGTTCATGGTTGTGCCACACTATGCATATCTGGTAATGAAAATGCCAGCACCAAGAGGAATTATAACCGTAAGGGGTAGCTTCACCCGATTTGACAATTTTGATCGTGAATTCAACAAAATCACCAAATCTTTCGGTATGCAAGCGGAATTTAAGCAGCTCAAAATCTCAACAGACACAAAGCCTCTAAAAAGATCACGGAACAACCCCAATCAAGCGTTTGACATCGGAAAAGATACACGAGAAGTCTAGGTGCACCCCATGGATCCAAAAAAAGACAACCTTTCTGGCTTCCAATCTTGGTTCCGTATAGGAAAGCACGCTCATCGAGTTCCTCCGTGAGCACTGGGAGATTTTTGCATGGTTACAAGCTGACATGCCAGGAATCCCCAGGGAACTCGCTGAGCACGCACTTAACTTGAACCCTGACGCCAAGCCAGTAAAGAAGTTACTTCGTTGTTTAGCAGAACCCAAATGCAAGGCCATTGGAAAAGAACTTCATCACCTGACAAACGCTAAATTCATCAAAGAACTCAAGAAAGTAGAGTGGGTCGCCAATCCAGTATGCGTCCCGGAGAAAAATACAAAGGAGTTACGCATGTGCATCGATTTCACCGCACTGAACAAATATTGTCCAAAGGATCACTTCCCACTACCATGAATCGATCAAATAATCGATGCAACCGTGGGGTGCAAATGTCTTTCCTTTCTAGATGCATATTCAGGGTACCACTAGATTCGGATGGAGGAAGACTAGGATAAAACAACATTTATCACGCCTTATCATGTATTCTGCTACACAACAATGCCCTTCGGACATAAAAATACAGGTGAACACATATCAGTAGATGATGCAAAACTGCCTAGGAAGCCAGATCGGGAAAAACGTACAGGTATATATCGATGATGTCATAGTTACCACAAACCAAGGGTTGACTCTTATCGATGATCTTTAGAAAACATTCGATAACCTCGACAAATACTGCATCAAGCTCAATCCGACGAAGTGCTCCTTTGGAGTCCCGGTGGGGAAACTCCTCGGATACCTTGTACCAGCAAGAGGAATAGAGGCAAATCCCGAGAAAATACAGGAAATCCTCATGAGGAAGAAGCCAACAAATCTTCGTGGCGTGCAACAATTGGCTGGACGAGTTGCGGCGCTCAGTCGATTTATCGCCCTCTTAGGCGAAAAAGCATTACCATTTTACGCCCTTATGAAGAAATCAGATAAATTTGAGTAGACGGAGGAATCCCATCGATCCTTTGAAGATCTAAAGAAAACACTTTTGACATCCCGTGTCGCCATGTCGCCACGAGAAAAAGAGCCCCTGATACTCTGCATCGCCGCCACTAATCAAGTGGTAAGTATAGTTTTGGTCGTCGAGCGACCCAAAGAGGAAAAAAATCATGGTGTCCAAAGACTAGTTTATTTCCTGAGCGAGGTCCTCTCCCATCCAAACAACGGTTTCCGCACTATGAAAAGCTAGCCTATGGTCTCCTTGACATCACGCGAGTTGTACCACTATTTTTTGGAACACCTGATCATAGTAGTCAATGAGGCACCTCTCTCAATTATCCTCAACAATCTAGAAGCTACAGGACGCGTCTCTCTATGGGAGCATTGAGCTATCCCCTCGAGATATCACATATGAGAAGCGTAAAACAATTAATCCTGGGTTTTGCTAGATTTCATTTTGAGTGAACAGAACTACAATGCGTAGGTCCGCCAGACCTCTCTAGTGCATGGACCATGTATGTTGATGGATCCAAAAGGACAGAAGGGGTAGGAACCGGGGTTATACTAGTGTCACCTCAAGGCGATAAAATGCGCTATGTACTTCGGATGATGTCGTTGTATTGGAAATGGCAGTGCCTGAGGAGGCTAGATAAAGGTGTGGGCAAACGGCAAGGAAGCTATCGACAGCGTCCGCAGGCTAGATTGGATACAAGCCAACGTAATTGAGACGCATGAAGTACGTAGGTTCGGAGCCCTCATGGTGAGGTAAAACTCCTACTGCTACCAATGTTACTAAGGGGTGATATGTGGGATACAACTTGCTCCTCAAGCTATATGAACTGTCTAGCTACTCAATTTCCAACCCTTGCTACGAGAGCCTTGCCCCCCTTATATAGGCTGGGGGCAACGATCTCACTAGCTAGGCTGGCTGGCGGGTCCCACAAGCGGGCCCCAACCAGCTAGTCATCTTTAGTACCGCGTAGTGGCGGGCCTTGTCGTGAGTACATACCGTGTGGTTCATCGTGGGCACAGTGAACATCGTGCGGGCCTGGTGTCAGCAACCGGCCATTTTTCCCCTATCAGCCACAAAGTCTTCGGTATGGTCCTCGTCCTCTGGGTGACCTGTCGGTGTACCAGGGCGAACCGTGCACTATGGAGAACGTCGCCCTGCCTCCATTTTGATTGTGTCCGACTACGGTCGTCTAATCGGATCCACATCTTGCCATCCTTCCTTGATCTGGCTACCTTCTGCACCGTCTTATGCTTGCGTCCGTCTAGGATTTGCTAGCCGGTCGTGACTTGTTTTACTTTATTCTTGTCTAGCTAGGCTATCCAGGGGTCATCTCCCCGACACTAGCCCTCGAGCGTGTCTAGATTTCGCCCTTACGTGAAATGTGCGTCCCCCCACGCTCCCCTCCTTTTTTTAATTTGTATCCGACTACGAATTGGAGGTTGTGCTAACTCATGACATCATTGCTAACGTCGGCCACGCTCGCACATGCCATCATTGTCCTACAGTGCGCAGTGTCGCGTCCAATCGCATGTCGCCTAGGCAACCATCACATGGCTCTTCGGTTTCTCCCCTGGATCTTCTGCGCATGCGGTGTGGTCTCATGCGATCCAAAGCAGTTGGTGGGGGTGCGGCGTGACCCAACGGGCGCCACACGGCAAATCGGGCGGTTGCTCTCCCCCGGGGTTAAATACCGCCCGGGGAAGAAGTTCACCCACCCTGTTATTTGCCTTCGCCATTTCCGCTCTTGCGCTCACTACGTGTCGTTGTTCTGCCACCAGTTGCTTGCTGCTGAACCCACTGCACCGCCCCTTCGTGGTCACTGGAGACACGGGCGCCTCTCAGCACCTGCGACCATGGCCGAGGAAGAAGTGATGGTAGCGGACCGTGGCGCCTGGTGTGGGTCTTCAGTGATGGAGGATCACATCGCCAAGTACCATGCCACGCAGGTCCTCTCGCTGGAGTCCGGGGTGGCAGTGTGGCTTGCGCCACCAGAGGAGGAGTCGCCGCATCCCCAGGAGGGGGAGCAGGTTATCTTCTTGTCCCACCTTGCGCGCGGCTTCGCCCTCCTAGCGAACCCTTTCTTCCTCACCTTCCTCGCCTTCTTCGATCTGCACCTCCACCACTTTGGTGCCAACGCCATTGGCATCCGTGCCCATTTTGCTGCCTTCTGCGAGTCCTACCTCGAGATCCAGCTGGATCTCACACTTTTCTGCCGGCTCTTCCGGGTCCGGCCGCAGGTCTAGTTCGCCCAAGGCCCGTTGGTCCCCTACGGAGGCGCCTCCATCTACTCCCGCACGCAGACCGGCTACCCGAACTACCGGCTTCACGACACAGTCCGACTCTGGCAGTAGTCGTATTTTTATGTCTACAATGTCACCAACGTCGATCGGATCAATCTTCCGGCCTTCCAGGATGTGGATTCCAACCGCCAGCACTGGGACCTGAAGGTTCATGGCTCCAAGGCGGAGTCAGATGAGATGCTGAAGTGGATGAGGTCACTCGTCACCGCCGGCTTAACTGGCCGGGACATCACGCTTAGCTGGATGTCCCGGCTGATGATTCCACTGCAGCAATGGGCACACAGGATGAGCTTCTACTTTGGCAGGCTAGACCCGACCCGGCTCTCCTGCTGTGATCCCCGCTACCACAACCTCAAGGAGTGGGTGTGGATGATCATGAAGGAGAAGCTTGTCGAGAACTAGAAGTTCGGGTTGGCTTCGTGCACGCGCGAGAACCACATGCCTCGGGTAAGTTCTCTGTCCCTTTCTTTGTCTTTCGTCTCTTGTTGCATGTGTTTTATCTAGTTAATTATTTGTTGTTTTCCCTTTCGACAGCACTTTGCCTGCATCATCCGGGAGGAGGGCGAGACTCCCCTCTTGGTATTCACGACTGATCTTCTGGAGCCACATGCGTGTTGGTCCTGCGAGGAGTCTGACAGCGATGCCGACGTCTTCCCCAACCGAAACGATGTGTCGGCGAATGACCCCCATGTGCCGGTTGTCAAGGAAGAGGAGACCGCCCTAGCCCTCGAACTGAGCTGGCGCTAGGTGGATGGTGACTCTAACTGGTCCGGTGCGGGAGGAAGCGGATCCAGCTGGCTCGCGATGGAGGAGTCGGCAGCCAAGAGGAGCCGGACCGGCGCGCCGCACCTGCGCCAAAGTGGCCGGAAGAAGGCACCGCCCCCAGTGGTCCAGGAGTGAGACCCTCTCCTCCCCTCGAAGATTTTTATGCTTTGATTTTCTTCCTCTTCTTACTGGCCTTATATTTTTTCTTGTAGCACGCTCATCTCCTTCAGCGCTGCTAGCCCCGCGCGCGTCCACCGCCTCATCGCCTCGTGCTCCTCCTGCCAATCCAGCTACCGCCTCTGCTGCCGCCCCTCCTCCTCTGCAAGGGACCCCGCCGCCATGCCATGCGGATCCGGTTACGGGGACTGGGGCCGACGATGCCCCGCCGACCACCGTGGTGCAGCCGGACACTGCCGTGCTGGGCCCGAGTAGCGACGAGGGCTCCTCTACGGGTGCATGGGTGTCCGCAGCCGGCAAGGAGATGGTGCTGGTGGCTGATGATAACTCGGACAGCGAGCCGGGGGATGAATGGCGCATGGAGCGCCACGAGGCGAAGGAGTCCTTGACCCTCAATGTCGTCGACTCCTCCTCCTCCTCACCCGCGTCCCTGGCGGATCTGGCCGCCAGCTTGGAGTTGGTAGTGAAGGAGGTCCAGCTGCTTGAGGCCTCACTCAGGGCTAGCCGGACGCTGGAGCAAAAGCTCGCCACGGAGAACGACACCTCTTAGAGTAAGTCTCATTATCCGGTTACAACTTATTCCCTTGCCTCTTCTTCTCTCTATTTCTTTACTTACATCCAATACTCCTGTAGGCGTCATGGACTATGCCCAACGGGAGATCGACCAGCTGACCAAGGCGAACGAGCACCTCAGCCGGTCCAACTTCACCCTCCGCCTCTAGAACAAGGAGTGGCACTACAAGATGGAGAAGCTAGAGGCCATCATCAAGGACCGCGACAGCACGCTCGCTAGCCGGGTCCAAGCCTTCGAGCTCGTCGACACCCAATGCAAGGACGAAGAGAAGGAGGTCAAGCGGCTGGCTGAGCGGGAGAAGGCTCTCATGCAGCAGTTGACGCAGATTGGCCGCACCACTAAAGGTAAGATTTCTTGCCGAGTCGTTTTCTTCATCCGTATCCCGTAGCCGGACCTGATTTTGTTTTTCTGATAGCATATTATCCAGGCGTAGACCTGCTGGCCTCCAACCGGCTCCAAGTAAACTGGCCAGGTCAGCAGCCCACCTCCCAGAAGCTTGTTGTGCTGCTTGGGGAGGAGGCCACTAAGCTGCGGAAGGTTGCCCATGATGTCTTCGACTTCCTGAGGCCAGACGCAGCTACACAGACAACATCGCCCTACTAGCGGTGAAGGTCACGGAGGTACCGGCTGCCATCGACCGGCTGAGGGTCTTGGCAACATGAACTAGAGCAGAGATGGCACTAGCGCTGATGCTGCCCGGGTACAAGGATGCGCGCATCGAGAAGATCAATGGAGGCTTCCGTGCTAGTGCAGACCTCGCTGCCATCTGCCAGGCCCATCCGAGACTTCGGACTTCCACCATCAAGATCACCGGCTACACCGACATCGACGAGGTCCTTGCCGAGTTGGAGTCCGCCCGGATGCCGGAGACAGAGGCCAAGCGAACCCCACAGCTGGATGGTGGGGAAGCTAGAGTCGGAACCTCTAGCGCGCCTCCTCATCCTCTCGAATCCGCAGCCAGCCAGGACTAGCCTCATGCCAAGGGCCCCGCCATTTAGATCCGATCCCCGGGATGCCAGGTGGAACTGTAATAGCTTTCCGCTTTTATTGAACTTATGTTTGTGCATTGGTGAACTTGCGAGAGCTTCGACTCCCCTTATCTTTATGCATTGAATGGTTGTCTTTCGCTTTCCCTTCTGATTTTCAGTACTTTGAAGCACTTTTGACTTTTGCCAATTAGGCCCGCCCGACTATGTTCATTCGGCTGAACCCTTTTAGTCGAGGACTACTGACTCCAGTGGGGGTGCTTTAGCGCACCTACTCGATGTAGCCCTCGAGATTCGGAGTGCCCGATGAAGACAAGGACTTCGAATCTTCTCTTTTTCTTCTCTTCCTTTAAATTCTCACTTCTTTTCGGCTGAACATCTTTAGCCGGACGGCCTGACCTTTACTCTAGCTGAACACCTTCAGCCGGACAACTTGACCTTCCTTGACCAACCGGACAACCACGACCAACTGTGGGGGCGCGTCAGCGCACCCATTGGGTGTAGCCCCCGATATTCGGAGTAGTTGGCGAAGCCAAGTTCTTCGAATCTTCTCGTCTCTTCTCTTGCTTTTGCCCTTGCCCTTTCCCTCACCTGGGCTAGAATATTCGGCTAAACTCCTTTAGCCGTTCAGAACTACATGATTCCAGTGGGGGCGTGCGAGCGCACCTAGTGGGTGTAGCCCCCAAGATTCGAAGTGCTTGGTGAAGGAAAGGACTTCGAATCTTCATTTCTTTTGATAGCCGACTCGGTGTAGTCATGCAAAACATACATATAGATGGCTTTTGTTAATATATTAGTCAGCCAGTATGTGCATTATTAACCGGGTAAAGGCTTTGGTTTTTTCAAAAACTAGCTTGTGCTTCCCTGGATACTTAGTCACTTTCTCGTGTGCTCTGTTGTTTACGCTATGTCCTTGCCGGGTAGCCGGGTTGCGGTCTAGATCCGGAATCGAAGGGAGAGCTGATAATACATTGTGCACGGTACTGGAGGCTTAGTAGCCAGAAAATTTCAAACTAGGCACAAGGCCGGAACATCCAATCTATCGCATATTTTTGTCATTTTTCATGTGGGATGCCTCAGGCTTTTGCTCTTGCTAGCCGGTCAGCCGAGTTGCGGTCTATAGCTGATATGAATAGTGGGCCTCTGACACCGTCGCACACTACTTAGTCGGTTTATAGAATTAGTAGGTCGGGCCAACCGGCGAGCCCCGGGTAGGGGTTGCCGGAGCCAAAAAAATTGAATCGAAGAAGAACGATATGCAAATTTCTGGCAAGGTACCCCCGAGTGTCTCTCAGGGTTCCACACTTATCATTCATCCATAGGGTTCATGGGATACATACACTATCAGACGACTAGGTGTAAAATGGATGGAGCAGGGCCGCGTTTGAGGGGCATTATGTCTCCTCGTCCGACTTGTCCATCTTGTTCTTGCGTGGCTGCTGCGCATCGATGAGGTAGTAGGAGTTGTTGCACACCGCCCGGCTGATGATGAAGGGGCCCTCCAAGGCGGCGACAGCTTATGCATGCCCTTCATGTCTTGCACCAGCCGGACAACTAGATCACCCTCACCGAATGCGACTGGTCGTATCCACCTCAAATGGTAGCGGCACAAATTTTGATGGTATAGCGATGATCTGGACAATGCTAGCTCATGGGACTCCTCTAGGAGGTCCACTCCATCCTCTCATGCCTCTTGGTTTCCCTTCTCGTCGTAGAGGATCTTGCGGGACGAGTCGAACTCGATGTCCACGGAGAGGATGGCCTCCAAGCCATAGACGAGGAAGAACAGGGTGAAGCCGATTGACCGATTCGGGTGGTGCAGAGGCTCCACAGACAACCGGAAGTTCCTCGATCCAAAATCTTGGAGACAGCTCCAAGGGCTCAATGAGTCACGGCTTGATGCGAGCTAGCCCTAGGCCATTTGACCTTTCGACTTGCCCGTTGGATTGCGGGTGCACGACGGATGCGAAGTTCAATCGGATCCCCATGTTGCTTCAGAACTGGGTGAAGGCCCCCTTGGCGAAGTTCATGCCATTATCTGTGATGATGTTGTTGGTGTAGCCCTAATGGTTGATGATATCCATGAAGAAGGTGACGACTACCGCCCTATCTAGCTTCTATATAGGCTTCGCTTCTATCCATTTGGTGAACTTGTCCAATGCCACCAGCAATGGGTCATGCCCGCGCGCGCCCGCTTGAAGGGGCCGACCATGTACAGTCCCCAAACAGTGAAGGGCCACATAATCGGGATGGTCTTGAGCACCACAGTCGGCATGTGCCTCAGTTGAACGAAGCACTAACACCCGTTGCATGCGCGGACTAGCTGCTCCGCATCCTCGAGGGCGGTTGGACAATAGAAGTCGTGGCGGAACGCCTTAGCGACTATTTCCCGAGATGAAGCATGGTGTCCGCACTCGCCCTGGTGGATGTGCTTTAGTAGCCGGTAGCCTGTGTCCACATCGACACACCACTGGAATATGCCGGATACGATGCGCTTGTACAGTTCTTTGTTGATGATGATGTACATGTGTGCGTGCCACCGGATCTGCCTGGCCTCCAACTCGTCATCCGGGAGCTTCCCATTGGCGATGTAGTTCATGAGGGGATATGCCCAAGATGATATCTCCAGGATGGTGAGGACGCTCCCCTGCTCCCGCTGGAGGGTGTCAGGGGGCCGTCCGAGTGGGGTACCCGAACGGCAACCCCCGAGCCACTTGACGAGTCGGCAGCCCCCGAGTCTTTCGAGCCGGGGGTGCAGGCACGTCGGAGTCGGTGTGGGACTTTTTCTTCGCTGGCTCCGAAGGTTCTGGTTCAGCTTAGCAAATAGCCCTAGGGCTTCCATCCCAGATGATGGAGTCAAACTCAGGAGACGGGGTGATGGAGGCCTTGCGCAGATGCTCCAAGGAGACCCCTGGCGGGATCGCCTGCCTGGTGGATCCGACTCGGCCTAGCGAGTCGGGTGCCTCATTGTTGACGCACGTGACGTGATGGAACTCACATCCATCGAAGCAAGCGTTGAGCTTCTGCACGTGGAAGCGACAGAGGGCCATGTTTGCATCACGAGCATCCCATTCTTTGGATACTTGCTGCACCACCAGATCTGAATCTCTGAAGCAAAGGATCTGGTTGATGCCCATCTCCCTGGCGAGCCGGAGGCCATGCACCAATACCTCGTACTCGGCGACATTGTTGTAGGCCTTTAAATGGATCTAGAGAACATATTCCAGCTGGTCCCCCTTGGGGGAGGTGAGGATGATGCTGGCTCCAAAGCCTCTGAGCATCTTCGAGTCGCGAAGTGCATCTTCCAGTGATCCGACTCGGGAACCGGTGGTAAGTACTGGGTTTATGCCTAGTCGACCAGGAAGTTTGCCAGGGCCTGCGACTTGATCGTGAGCCTCAGCTCATACTGGATGGAGTAGGTGGCAAGCTCGATGGCCCATTTGGCGACTCAGCTGGTGGCATCCTTGTTGTCGATAATCTCCAAAAGGGGTGCAGTGCGCACCACCTTAATCGGATGTTCTTGGAAGTAGTGCTTGAGCTTCTTGCACGCCAGGTACACTCAGTAGCACATCTTCTGGTAGTGGGGGTAGCTCTGCTTGGAGAGGGACATAACCTCACTCAGGTAGTAGACGGTGAAGGAAATATGCCCTGAGAGGCAATAATAAAGTTGTTATTATGTATTCCTTGTATATGATAGATGTTTATTTTGCATGCTCTAATTGTATTGATAGGAAACGTCAATACATGTGTGTTTAACAAACAAAAAGGGTTCCTAGTTATGCCTCTCTTATAGACTAGCTTGTTGATTAACAAGATGATCAAGGTTTCCTGATCATGGACATTGGATGTTGTTAATAACAAGGTCACAACATTTGTGAAATGATATGATGAACATTCATTCGAAGTATAGCATTACGATCAAGTCATTATGTTTACATTGCTATAACATCATACGAAGTAATCTTTATCCTTAGACCATGAGATCATGTTAATTGCTAACACCGGAAGAGTATCTTGATAACATCAAACGTCACACCGTAATAGGGTGACTATAAAGGTGGGTTCAGTGCTACTAAGGTGTTATGTTGAGGCTCATGGATCAAGAGTGGAATTTGTCAATCCCGATGACAGATAGATATACTCTAGGCCCTCTCGGTGATATCACATTAAGATAACCTTCAAGCAAGCGATGTGATCACTAGAATGTTATATCACGGGAACGAGAAAAGAGTGCATGCCGGTAACGAGATAAACTAGGTATTTGGATACCAATGATCGAATCTCGGACATGTATTATATCATGAGACAAAGGGATTAAATTACTAGCGTTAAAGGTTTTCACGATCACAGTAGTCATCGTTGAATGTGCAGGAGTCAGTATGGATCTCCAGGTCCCGCTTCTAGTTATTGATCTGAGAGGAGTCTCAATCATGTCTGCATTATTCGCGAACCGTAGGGTGACACACTTAAGGGTTACCGGACACCATTTTGGAGCACATATGTTTCAGATGAAAGGATAGCAAAGCGCAGGAATTGTTTCGATAGAAACCGGAATTGTTTCGGGTGAAATTGCATAAAGTGGTTCTGCATGTGATATTGAAATGTTGCAAGGGGTTTTATGTGAATGTTTGTTAATTAAAGTAATTAAAAAGTTCTGACTAAATTTAATAAAAGAGTTTTATTAAATGAGAGAGCATTAGACTTAGAGAATTTTAATGCATTTAAAGTGGAGACTTTAAAAGAGAATGTGAAGGTGCATTTTAATGTGGAGGAGTTACCACCACATGAATGGGGGAGGTGAGGGGTCACCCCCCATGGGGTGCCGACCATGGGGAGGGGTAACCCCCTCCTCCTATAAAAGGCCACCCCTCTCACCCTTCTTCCTCACACCTCCTCGTGATGGATCTCTCTCCCCCTCTAGAATTATTTCCCCATGGTCTCGGATTAGCAAGATACATGTTCCCGGTGGCATTTCGTCTGGAGGAGTTGCTGCTTCCACTGCATCGCTGGAGCGAGCAGGTGGAGGTTGTCCGGTGGCTTGAACGTGTGTGCAAGGACGGATGCGTTGCTGATTTGCGGCGCTCGGACTTCCACACGATCTTGAGATCGACAAGTGTACGACTACATCAACCACAAGTTCCTACTCGTTAACAAAACTCGTTGTCTTCAAGGGTAAGTTCTCCAAGGATGTATGTCCACCCGTTGCTCTGTATCTAGTAGATAGATCTTGGCGTATAGTTCTCATCGTAGGAAATTTTTTGTTTTCTATGTTGCGGACCCAACAGTTGTATCAGAGCCTGATCTATGTGTAGGTGCTTTGCACGGGTAGTACACATATGTTTATATGTGGGCGATGATGATCATGTTATTGCATCTTCTATGTAATTTCGATATTGGTGGCATTGTGGGATGAAGCGGCCCGGACCAACGTTACATGTCATCGTACATGAGAACGGTTCCACGGCTGATATGCAACTAGTTTTGCATAAGTGGCTGGCGGGTGTATGTCTCTCCTACTATAGTCAATATCTGATTTACAACGAGTTGCTAATAACTTGGTTATCCTCATTGTGGTTCATGTTCGTAGATAAGACCAGTTCTATCTCCGAAAGCCCTAGCCACGTAAAACTTGCAATTGATAAATTAGAGGCGTCTAGTTTAGATCGTTGTTGGGCTAGTCTCTTGATATGGTACTGTTGTAAGTATATGTATGATAGATACTCTTACAACACACTTAACGTGTAAGTTCCATATACCTTGGCCTTACACACAAAGGAATGATAGAGATCACACCATGATGCAAATGATAGAAATCAAATGTGTGGACCATATCATCTCACTTTACACATTAGATGTTAGCATCTTATACTGCTAGTTTGGCGCTTTTGGTAGCATTATAAGATGATCCCTCATTTAGATATCAAGATAAAATGTGTTCTTCCTTCAGTATGCACCGTTCTATGGATCGTGTTTCGAGACATCACGTGATGATCAAGTGTACTCGACTCCGCGCTTTCATACAACGGGTGTAAGACAGTTTTACACACGCGGAATACTAAGGTTCTTACTTAACGAGCCTGGCATGTACAGACATGGCCTCGGAACACGGACCGAAAGGTTAAGCATGCATCATATAGTTGATATGATACCCATATTGATGCTCGCCTTTGAGGTTACACCGACTCACATGATGATCGGACTTCGTATAGTGGATTTGGTTCATGTAATCACGAAAAAGACACGAGGGATGTCGTTTTTGAGTGAGAGTTCATTAGTAATTTGGATTAGTTGAACTCAATCTATCATAAACTTAGTCTAAACAAAATTTACAAATTCTGTTGTAGATGGCACCACCTGCTTTTAATTTCAATGTGTTCATGGAGAAAGAGAAGCTTGCTGCGAATGGTAGCAACTTCACCAACTGGGCTATGAATTTGAGGATTCTCCTCACTTCTGCACAAAAGCAATATGTGCTAGAGGCGCCGCTAGGCCCCCCACCAGCTCTTGATGCCCCTGACAAGGAAAAGAATGTCTATATAACTCGTCAGGAGGACCACAACTTAGTTCATTGCGGCATACTGTATGGGCTAGAGCCAGAACTTCGAAAGCGTTTCAAAAATGGAATGGCTTTGATACCATGGGAGAATTGAAAATGATTTTCGATACACATGCTGCCGTAGAGAGTTATAATGCTTCTGAAAAGTTCTTTAGCTGCATGATGGAAGAGAACAACTCCGTTAGTGAGCACGTACTCAAAATGTCTCGGTACGCCGATAAGCTTGTGTCCTTGGGAATAACGATTCCCATTGACTTAGGCATACATCATGTTCTCCAATCTCTGCAACCTAGCTACAAGAGCTTCGTGATAAACTATAATATGCAGGGCATGAAGAAGTCTCTTTTCCCGAGCTTCTGTCAATGCTTAAGACTGCAGAAGTGGAGATTAGGAAAGAACATCAAGTGTTGATGATCGATAAGACCACCGGTTTCAAGAAGGACAAGAAAGGCAAGCAGAAGGGAAAGAAGGGTGGCAAATCTGTTGCCGCACCTGAAAAGAAACCCCGAGCTGGCCCTAAGTCTGATACCGAGTGCTACTATTGCAAGGGGACTGGCCATTGGAAGCGCAACTGCCCCAAGTATTTGGTGGACAAGAAGGTCGGCAAGGCAAACAAAGGTATATGTGATATACATGTTATTGATGTGTACTTGACTAGTACTCGCAGTAGCACCTGGGTATTTAATACGGGATCGGTTGCTGTCAGGGGGATGATCCCCAGGTACCCCAACCAGACAAGAAACTGAGCAGTCAGATCGCGTCTGGCGGACCAGATGCAGCCGGACAAGGCAAGACATGCCGGTTATCGCATGGTATCCGGATCAGCAAGAAGTAGCCGACTACGGCGACATAGCCGGAACCAATCAGTGAGACAGGACGACATGCGTATTAGTGCACGGTACGCCCTGTACGATGACAAGACCGGCAACTACCCGGCCATACAGAAGACTTTTCGGGGATGACGCAGGAACAGTGGTCCGACGCTGACGACAGGCTCGCACGGCGTCCACTGTGTCTACGACAGCCATACCGCTCGTACTCCGATGTGACATACCATACCGGATATTGTAGATGACCAGCCGGCTGGGACCCGCCTGTGGGGCCCGCTAGTCGGACTGGCCAGTGAGACCGTTGCCTCTCTGCCTATATAAGGAGAGGCAAGGCCTCAGTAGAAAGGGTTGGTCTCATTGCATTCAAGGCAGTAGCTAGAGAATACAGCTCGGGGAGCACTTGTAATTCGTACCACATAGTCAGATCCGGCAGGAGTGGGAGCTTTACCTCACCACGAGGGCTCCGAACCTGGGTACTTCCTACGTCCAGCTATGCTCGCTTGTATCCAATCCCACCTGGGGACGCCATCGATAGCTTCCCTGCTAGTCCCCACACCTCTATCTAACCTCTTTAGGTACTGTCGTTCCCAACACAACGATAGTTGGCGCCCACCGTGGGGCTAGATGGCTTCGACCGGAGTCAAGTTCCGCACGGGACCCCGCACTTCAGCCGGTGAGTGCGTGGCCTCCGGCCTGGTGCTCACGCTCAGCAAATTCGACTGCGTCATCGACAACGCTTCTTGCTTCGCCGGAACCTCCTTCCCGGCGAACAACACTGTCCTGCTGTTCGGCAACCTTCCTGTCTATGTCGCCACCGTTCCGGAGCGTTTCCCTAGGGAAGTCGTCTCTGTCGCGAAGCTGCCGCATCCGGGCGGTAGCGCCTCCATCGCATCTCGCGGCGTGGAGGTCATGATGGCCGGCTCCAGCTCTCACCCCCGCCAGCCACGGGAGCAAGGCGCAGATGAGGTTGGAACTTCTGCCCCTCCGCAGCCTTGGAACCCGGTGGAGGAGGCCATTTACCGGCTCCCGATGCCGGTTAACCTCGGGGATAACTCGGAGGAGGCGGAGGCCAACTTCGCCATGGAGAGACAGATCCTCCTCCAGGAGGCCATGGAGCTGGCAGCAACCCGCAAGCAACTCGAGATCACCCGGCGTGAGTACGACCACGCGCACGGCTTCACTCCGGCTATCGCGGAGCCGAGCCGGCGCGGCCAAGTGCGGCACCGGGGTGGCGAGCTAGGCGGTAGGATGGAAAAGGATGGGGAGCCGGATCCCGCACCCGCCCTCATCCGGCCCACCTACAACACGCCCATCAAGAACTTGCACGCGGCACGGGCCGCGGCAGAGGAACTGCCCAGTATGGAGGGCGAGGAGCGAGCCTGCCAGCACGCTCGCGTGCAGAAGCTCCTCCGCATCGCGGACGAGCAGGCTGATGCCAACCGGCAGATGCAGGAGGACCCCAGCTACTCTAGGGGGAGAAAGCTGCCTGCCAACAGCAGGGGCGCGTCGCGCGACACCCAGCAGGCATCCTCCCCTCAGCCGGCTAGGGCCCGAAGCAGGTCGCAGCTCTGGCAATAGGGGCCAGCCGCGCCAGGAGCAGACGGTGAACAGCAACCCGCCGCCTCCCCCTCCACCAACCGGAGCACCTAGACCCGCCGGTTCCCATCTCTCGGGCCGGGTGGGAGCGCCTAACCCGGATTGTCCGAATGCCCGTGACCGCATCGAGCTCCTCGCTCAAGTGCGCATCACGAAGGAGGAAGATTCTACCGGTCCGGTTTGTTTCGGACCCCGCATCCGGAACGAGCCGTTTCCGGATAAGTTCTCCCTGCCCAGGGACACCCCCAAGTACGACAGCAGCATGAAACCGGAAGATTGGCTGACTGACTATGCTACGGCAGTCGGCATCGCCCATGGGAACAAGCGCACAGTCATGCGCTACGTCCCCCTCATGCTAACCGGGTCGGCAAGGACGTGGCTCAACAGCCTTGCGCCCAATAGCATCAATGCCTGGCCAGACTTCGAGAAAGTATTTGTCCGCAACTTCAACGGCACGTACAAGCATCCGGGGCGCCCGCGCGACCTGGCCTTGTGCGTCCAAGGTGACCGCGAGACTGACCGCGAGTACCTCGCCAAGTCGACGGAGCTGTGCAACACTTGTGAGGGCATCCTGGAGAGCCAAGCCATCAACTTCTTCATCAAGGGTTGCCGAGAAGGCACCATGCTTCGCCACCGGCTACTGTGTGATTAGCTGAAAACCATGGCGGAGCTCATGACGGTCGCGGACCAGTATGCCACGGCGGATGCCGTCATGAAGAAACCTCTCCGAGTAAATGCGGACGGGCGTCCGACTCCTACGGAGCCGGCTCGCGACCACCCGAGCAATCCGGCTGGCGAAGCCGGATCCTCCAGACGCCACGGCAACGACAACCGGTTCCACAGGGACCGCCAGGCCGGACAACAGAAGCCCCGCTACCACGCGCGGCAGGTCAATGCTGTGGAGGGCGCGCCCGACGCGCCGGCTAACGATGCAAGGAGGCAGAAGCCACGGCTCACCTTCGACCAAATGTTTGACGGCCCGTGCAAGTGGCATAGCGGTCCCTCCAAACCGGCTACGCGCACCACCCGGAATTGCAGTTGGACCCGCCAGCTAAAATACCAAGGTAACCAGCCTCGTCTCTCCCCTCCCCCTCCCTGCGGACCCCCACCACCGGCTAGGGGAGCCGGCAATGATGGTAACGGCGGCAACAACAACAACGGCTACCCCCAGCCGCACGCCGCCTACCACATCTTCGAGACGGAGCAAGACGACAAACACAGCCGCAGGCGACGCTCCAAGGAGGTCAATACCATCGTCTCTCCGGTCCCCTAGTACCTGAACTGGTCGGAAACCCCCATCACCTGGAGCCGCGCAGACCACCCGGAGCAGTTGCCGACTCCCGGGGGCTATGCCATGGTGCTCGACCCCCTCATCGTCTCCAACGCGCGTACATGCCGATTCTCACGTGTCCTCATCGACGGAGGCAGTAGCCTCAACCTCCTCTACCAGTCTTCGCTGGAGAAGCTGGGCATTCGTGAAAGCGACCTACGCCCGACTACCACAATGTTCCACGGCGTACTGTTGGGGCCAGCCTGCGCCCCGCTGGGGAAAATCCAGCTGGACGTCATCTTCGGGACCGAGGAGAACTTCTGCCCCGAACCAATCTGGTTCGAGGTGGTAAACCTGACGAGCTCCTACCGTGCTCTCCTCGGGCGCCCCGCCCTCGCCAAGTTCATGGCGGTCCCCCACTAAGCGTACCTCAAGACGAAGATGCCGGGACCCCACGGCGTGATCACTGTCGCCGGCTGCTTCAGGCGGTCGATGGAGTGTGCCTCAGCCGGTTCCAAACTGGTAGAGGCCCTCATCATAGCCGAGGAGAAGCACGGGATCATGCGCAATGTGGCCATGGCCCAGCAGGACATGCCGGCTAGTAGCAAACCGGCTGGAGAAGGAGCTTTCTAGCCGGCAAAGGAGACAAAGTAGATTCTGCTCGACCCCACCGACCCGACTAAGTTCGTCACCATTGGTGCCGGCTTGAACAGCAAATAGGAAGGCATGCTCATCGACTTCCTCCGTGAGAATCGGGACATCTTAGCATGGTCCCCCAAGGACATGCCGGGTGTGCCGAGGGAGTTCGCCGAGCACTCATTTCATGTGCGGCCGGATGCCAAGCCAGTCAAGCAACCTCTGCGTCGGTTCGCGGAGGAGAAGAGGAAGATAATCGTTGACGAGATCACCCGGCTCCTTGTAGCCGGGTTCACCATGGAAGTGTACCTCCCAGACTGGTTGCCGAACCCAGTCTTGGTGCTGAAGAAGAACAAGACCTGGCGCATGTGTATCGACTACACCAGCCTGAACAACGCATGTTTGAAAGACCCCTTCGCCTTGCCCCGTATCGATCAAGTTATCGATTCCACGGCCGGTTGTGATTTGTTGTCTTTTCTAGATTGCTATTCCGGGTACAATCAGATCCGGCTAAACCCGGTTGATCAGATTAAGACATCATTTATCACCCCCTATGGGGCTTTCTGCTACGTAACCATGCCTTTCGGTCTAAAGAATGCATGCGCTACCTATCAGCGTTGCATGCAGAAGTGCTTGCACTCGCAGATAGGCCGAAACGTGCATGCTTATGTGGACGATGTGGTCATCAAGACCAAGGAGAAGCGCACCCTCCTCGAGGATCTGGGAGAGACATTTGACATTCTCCGCCAATACCAGATGAAGCTGAACCCGGAGAAGTGCGTCTTCGGAGTGCCATCCGGTCAGCTCCTCGGCTTCCTCGTATCACAACGTGGCATTGAGGTAAATCTGGAGAAGATCACGGCCTTCGAGAGGATGCAGCCGCCCAGGAGCCTGCTTGGAGTCCAAAAGTTCACTGGATGCCTGGCTTCCCTCAGCCGTTTTGTCAGCTAGTTGGGGGAGAAGGCACTCCCTCTGTACCAACTGATGAAGAAGACGAACAAGTTCTCCTGGACTTCGCAAGCCGACACCGCATTTCATGACCTCAAGCGCATGCTATCCACAACACTGGTTCTAGCCACGCCGGCTAGCAAGGAGGCGATGTTGCTCTATATAGCAGCCATCAGCCGGGTCGCCAGCGTCGTCCTGGTGGTGGAGCGCCCCGAGGAAGGCAAGGCTCAGCCGGTTCAGAGACCCACCTACTACCTCGGCGAGGTTCTCTCCCTCTCTAAGCAGAACTACCCCCACTACCAGAAGTTGTGCAACGGCGTGTACCTAGCATGCAAGAAGCTCAAGCACTACTTCCAGGAGCATCCGATTAAGGTCGTGTGCACCGCACCCCTTTCGGAAATCATCAGCAACAAGGACGCCATCGGCCGAGTCGCCAAGTGGGCCGTCGAGCTAGCCACCTACTCCATCCAGTACGAGCCTCGGCTCACAATCAAGTCGCATGCATTGGCGGACTTCCTCGTCGACTGGGCTGAGACCCAGTACCTCCTGCCGGTTCCGGATTCAGACCACTTTAAGATGCACTTCGACGGGTCGAAGATGCTCGGGGGCTTGGGAGCCGGCATCGTGCTCACCTCGCCCAAGGGAGACCGGCTGGAGTACATGCTGCAGATCCACTTCAAGGCCTCCAACAACGTAGCCGAATACGAGGCACTGGCGCACGGACTCCGGCTAGCCAAGGAGATTGGTGTCAACCGAATCCTGTGCTTTAGTGATTCGGATCTGGTGGTGCAACAAGTGTCCGGAGAATGGGACATCAAAGATGCAAACATGGCCCTCTACCGGTTCTACATCCAGAAGCTCAGCGCCTCCTTCGATGGATGTGAATTTCACCACGTCCCTCGCATCAACAACGAGGCAGCCGATTCGCTCGCCAAAATTGGATCTACCAGGCAAGCGATCCCACCAGGGGTCTCTTTGGAGCACCTGCGCAAGCCCTACATCAATCCGTCGCCAGAGTCAGACTCCATCACCTGGGCAGGAAGCGCTCCGGCTGACGGAACGGCAGAAGCGAAGCCGACAGAGCCACCAAAGAAGAAGACCTGCACCAACTCTGGCAAGGCAGGGCCCTCCGGCTCACAAGACCCGGGGGATGTCGGTTCGTCAAGCGACTTAGGGGCTGCCATCCCGGGTACGCCACCCGGACGACCCCTCGACATCCGTCAACCGGAGGGCGGGAGCGTCCTCATCATTCGGGAAGTGCCCTCCTGGGCACAGCCCTTCCTGAACTACATCGCCAACGGAGAACTTCCGGATGACGAGGTGGAAGCCAGGCAAATCCGGCGCCGCGCGCACACGTACACCATCATCAACGGCGAACTGTACAAGCGCAGCATATCCGGCATTTTCCAAAGATGTGTCGATATAAACACGGGCTACTGGCTACTCAAGGACATCCACCAGGGCCAGTGCGGGCATCACGCTTCGTCAAGGGCGATAGTCGCCAAGGCGTTTCGCCATGGTTTCTATTGGCCCACCGCCCTAGAGGACGCTGAGCAGCTGGTCCACGCGTGCAACGGGTGCTAGCGCTTCGGGCAGCTCAGGCACATGCCAACTTTGGTACTCAAGACCATACCAATCACCTGGCCCTTCGCGGTTTGGGGCCTCGACATGGTCGGTCCCTTCAAGAGAGCACGCGCGGGTATGACCCATCTGCTGGTGGCGGTGGACAAGTTCACGAAGTGGATCGAGGCTAAGCCCATCCGGAAGCTGGACGGAGCGACAGTCGTCACCTTCTTGACCGACATCATCAACCGATTCGGCTACCCCAACAGCATCATCACCGACAACGGCACGAACTTTGCCAAGGGGGCCTTCGCCCGGTTCTGCAGCAACAAGGGCATCCGGCTAGACCTTGCCTCCGTCGCGCACCCGTAGTCCAACGGGCAAGTAGAAAGAGCAAACGGCTTGGTGTTGGCCGGGATCAAGCCACGCCTCATTGAGCTATTGGAGCGGTCACCCAGATGTTGGATCGAGGAACTTCCAGCTATGCTGTGGAGCCTCCGCACCACACCGAATAGATCAACCGACTACACACCGTTCTTCCTGGTCTACGGATCGGAAGCCATCCTCTCCGCGGACATTGAGTTCGACTCACCGCGCAAGCTCCTATACGACGAAAAGGCCAACCAGGAGGCGCCGGAGGACGGAGTGGACCTC
The DNA here is from genome assembly GCA_910589775.1 of Avena eriantha. Lineage (NCBI taxonomy): Eukaryota > Viridiplantae > Streptophyta > Magnoliopsida > Poales > Poaceae > Avena > Avena eriantha. The sequence goes on along the minus strand of OU342745.1, from coordinate 302,777,933 downwards.
CTGGAGGAGGCCCGTGAGCTGGCTCTGTCCAGGTCAGCCCTATACCAGTAGCGACTATGTCGCTACCATTCAAGCCGGATCCGCCCAGTCCCATTCCGCGCGGGCGACCTGGTTCTCCGGCTAGTGCAAGCCACGAAGGGCATGCACAAGTTATCGCCACCTTGGGAGGGCCCATTCATCATCAGCTAGGCGCTGCCCAACGACTCCTACTACCTCATCGACGCGGCAGCCGCGCAAGAACAAGATGGACAAATCAGATGAGGTAACCGAGTGTCCCTGGAACGCGGCCCTGCTGTGCCCGTTTTACACCTAATTGCCAGACAATGTATGTATCCCGCAAACCCCATGAATGAAAATGTGGACCTCGACGAGAATCTCGGGGGCTCCTTGCTAGAAATGTGTTTTCGCATCTGCTTTCCGGTTCTGATTTTTTGGCTCGGACAACCCCTATCCGGGGGCTCGCCGGCTGGCCCGGCCTGCTAAGTCAACAAACGGACTGAGTAGTGTGCGATGATGTGAGAGGCCACTCTTCGTCTCAGCTACAGACCGCAACCCGGCTGTCTAGCTAGCAAGAGCAAAAGCCCGAGGCATCCCACACGAAAAACGGGGAGGAGACGCGACAGACCTGGCGTCCCAGCCTTGCAACTAGCTTAACCCAATCTGGTTACTAAGCCGTTAGTACCGTGCGCGATGTACTGTCAGCTCCCTTCGATTCCGGCTGCAGACCGCAACCCGGCTGCCCGGCAAGTACGCAGCGAAATCAGCAGAGCACACGGGAAAGCGACCAAGTGTCTAGACAGGCACAAGCTAGTTTTCGAAAAACAAGTCGTTTTCCGGCTACAATTTGGCAGACTAACCTATTAACCTGTGAGGATATATGTGTATGTGTATGTATATTCTTGTCCGACTACCTTGAGTCGGAATTCAGGAAGGAAAGGAGAAGAAGATTCGAAGTCCTTGCCTTCATCAAGCGCTCCGAATCTTGGGGGCTACACCCACTAGGTGCGCTCGCGCGCCCCTAGTGGAATCTTGTAGTTCCTGACCGGCTAAATGCGTTTAGCCGGCCGTTTAGAGCCCAGGCGAGGGCAAGGGCAGGTGCAAGAGAAAGCAAGAAATATTCGAAGCACCTGGCTACGCCAGCTACTCCGAATCCCGGGGGCTACACCCAGTAGGTGCGCTCGCGCGCCCCCACTGGAATGTTAGTTCCCCCGGCTGAAGGTGTTCAGCCAGCGAAAGAAACCGACTAAGACGAGTCTAGTCGGATAAAGAAAGAAGATTTGGGAAAGAAGGAAGATTCGAAGCACCTGGCTACGCCAGCTACTGCGAATCTTGGGGGCTACATCCAGTTGGTGCGCTCGCGCGCCCCCACTGGAGGTGCAGTTCCCCCGGCTAAATGTGCGTAGCTGGATGAAGTAAGCCGGATAAAGTTAACCGGTGAAATATTGAAAGAAAATTCGAAGCACACAAGTTGAAGGAAACCCAAGCAAGTTCAATATTAACAAACAAAAAGGAGGCGAAGCTCCCATAAGTTACCCGGCATCGGAGACAACCGGTACAGACAGACAAGTTTCACACATAACTGAAGCAAGACAAATACACCCGGCATCCCGGGGCAGTAGCTAACCGGCAGGACCCTTGCCGTGAGGTGCATCTTGACCGGCAGAAGCTTCAGGCGGAGGAGTAGGCGCGGAGCTCGAGCCGGTTCTGGCGCCCGCAGGCGGCGGCGGCGGGCCTTCCGCATCAGGAGTACCAACGGACTCCGAGTCGGTGAGCACCTCGTCGGGGTCCACGTAGTCGGCGATCTTGATGGCGGATCTGCGGAGCTCCGGATGGGCTTGCCGGATGGCGACAAGATCAGTGTCGGCACGGAAGCCTCCGTCGATCTTCTCGACACGGGCATCCTTGTACCAGGAGAGCATGAGGGCCAGAGCCATCTCCGCTTCGGCTCGCGCCGCCAAGTCCCGCAGCCGGTCCACCGCAGCCGGCACCTCTCCCACCTTCGCAGCCAGTTGCACCATCGTCTTCGGAACCGGAGCCTCCGGCCACAGGAAGGAGAAGACGTCCCGCGCCGCTTGACGAAGCTTGGCAGCTTCTTCGCCAAGAAGGACGACGAGCTCCTGGGCCGTCGGTTGCGCTCCCGGCCAGTTCTCCTGCAGCCGGTTGTAGGCCAGCAGGTCTATGCTGGGATAAAACGCTGTCAGAAAAGAGAGTTAGATCCGGCTACTGGATCCAAAAAGAAAAGAAGGCGGAAAAAAGGGGAACTTACCCTTAGCCGTGTGGCCGACCTACATCAGCTCCTCCACCAGAGTCTTCTCCTTCGCCGCCAGCCGTTTGATCTCTGTCTCCCGATCCTTGTTCTGGGCCTCAAGAAGATTGAAGGCCTCGATCCGGCTGGCGAGCGAGGCGTCGCGCTCCTTGATGGTGGCCTCCAAACCATCTACCTTCGCGTGCCAATCCTTATTCTGCAGCCGCAGAGTAGAGTTGGACTTGCTCAGCCGGTCGTTCGCTTTCTTCAAGTGATCGATCTCGCGCTGAGCACACACGAGGATGGTTGCGACAAAACCGGCTATCAGTAAAAAAAGAGCAAGGCGGATGAAGCGAACTTACTCTGGGAAGTCCCTTTGGCAACAGCAAGCTTCTGCTACAGGGACCGGTTCCCGCCGGCTGCGGCCTCCAGCAGCCGGATCTCCTTCACCGCTAGCTCGAGGGGGAGGCGGAGGCGGCACCTCGGAAGAAGGAGGGGCGCTGGCTGGTGCAGTCGGAGCACGGGGCGGCGACCCAGTTGGAGCTCGAGCTAGGCTCGCGGCTACAAAGGAAACCAACGTGCTAAGAAGACAGAAGAAGAGAGGGAAGAAAGAAAGGCAAATAAGCCAAAGCCAGAAAGGCAGGAAAAGAGACAGGCAGAAGATGATGAAGGAAGAGGAAGGACGTACCCCTGCACAACTGGAGGCGGCCCCTTCTTCCGGCCAAGGCGGCTCGGCAGCAGGGTGCTGGTCCGGCTCCTCTTGGGAGCCGGCTCCTCCACGGCAGACCGGCGGGAGCTGGAACGGTTGGAGCCGCTCCCGCCAGCTTCGTCATCCGTCGCAGGGCGCAACGCCGGATCGGTAGTCGGCGCGGCCTCCTCCTCCTCGTCAACCTCCGGGTGGGTGTCGGCGGCCCGCTCATCGTTCCGGCTAGGTAAGGCATCCCCATCCCCGTCCGATTCCTCGCCAGACCGCCGAGCGCGCGGCTCGAGCAAGTCAGGCGTGAACTCCTCGAGGGGAGCCTCACCCTCCTCACGAAGGATGCAAGGAAACATCTGCCAAACATAAGAGATCAGTCGGATAAAACAAGAAAGAAGGGCAAGAAGTACGAAAGAAGAAATCCGGCTAGAGGGACCTACCCGAGGCGCGCGGTTCTCCCGGCTGTAGGGCGCCAGACTGAACTTCTAGCCCTCCGGCAGCCGCTCTTTGGTGATCGTCCACACCCACTCCTTCAGGTGGTGGTAGCGGGGATCACGGCGCGACAGCCGGGTCAGGTCCAGCCGGTCGGAGTATAAGCACCTCTTGTGCGCTCGCTGCTGCAACAGCATCATCAGCCGGGACATCCAGCTGAGGGTGACGTCCAGGCCGGTCAGCCGGCAGTGAACGAGGGAGCGCATGCGTTTCAGCATCGCATCCGACTCCGCCTTGTCGCCATGGATCTTCAAGTCCCAGTGCAGCCGGCTGGACTCGACATCCTGGAAGGCCGGAAGGTTGATCCGGTCGATGTTGGTGAGGTTCTTGACATAGAAGTACGACTGCTGCCACTGTCGTACCGTGTCGTGCAGAAGAAACTTGGGGTAGTCGGTCTGCGAGCGGGAGTAGATGGAGGCGCTGCCGTAGACGACTAGCGGCCCTCGCGTGAACTGCACATGTGGCCAGATTCGGAAGAGCCAGCAGAAGAGCCCGAGATCCGGCTAGATCCCGAGGTAGCTCTCGCAGAACGCCACGAAGAGCGCCAGCGTGCCGATTGCGTTGGCGCCGAGGTTGTGGAGGCGAAGATCGAAGAACGCCAAGAAGGTGAGGAAGAAAGGGTGCACCGGCAGCGCGAACCCGCGAGACAGGTGCGAGAGGAAGATGACACGCTCCCCCTCCGCCGGGTGCGGCGACACCTCTCCCACCGGCGCCAACTGCACCGCCACCTCCTCCGCCGACAGGAGAACGTGGGTGGCGCGGTACTTCTGGATCTGATCTTCGGTGACGGAGGAGCCGCACCAAGCTCCGCGGTCGGCGGCCATCTCCGGCTGGCGGGGGCGCGGTGATAGAGGACTGGCGGTGGCCCGTAACATCGACGACGACGAGCGGGCAGCGCAGCGGGCTACAGTGACGGCAGAGCAAGGGCGCAAAGGGCAGGAGCGCACTGGGGAAGAGGAAACTACAGCGGAGGAGCGAAGGAAGGGAACTGCCTCCCCCGCGGCGTCCCTTTAAAGGGCCGGAAGCTCAACCGTCAACAGTGCCAGGTGGCGCACATCCAGACGACCCTCACCCCAACCGCCGCCTAGATCCCGTGTGCCAAAGCGGGATGCGCAGAAGATCCCGGAGCGAGAACCGAAGTGCCAGGCAGCGGCTTCCCGAGGCGACGTGCGACGGGAAGTTACGCTGCCCGCCGCAGTGCAATGATGGCGCGTGCGCGCGTGGCTGGCGTCAGCGCTGACATCACGGGTAGCGCAACCGCCAGGCACAGCCGTACACAAATTCAAAATCAGGAGGGAACGCGCGCACATTTCGCCTAAAAGGCAGAATCCACACACGCTCGGGGGCTAGTGTCAGGGGATGATCCCCAGGTACCCCAACCGGACAAGAAACTGAGCTGTCGGATCGCGTCCGGCTGACCAGATGCAGCCGAACAAGGCAAGACAGGCCGGTTATCGCATGGTAGCTGGATCAGCAAGAAGTAGCCGTCTACGGCAACGTAGCCGGAACCAATCAGTGAGACAGGACGATGTGTGTATCAGTGCACGGTACGCCCTGTACGATGACAAGACCGGCAACTACCCGGCCATACCGAAGACTTCGCGGGGATGACGCAGGAACAGTGGCCCGATGTTGACGACAGGCTCACACGGCGTCCACTGTGTCTACGATAGCCATACCGCTCGTACTCCGATGTGACATACCATACCGGATACTGTAGATGACCAGCCGGCTGGGACCCGCCTGTGGGGCCCGCTAGTCGGACTGGCCAGTGAGACCGTTGCCTCTCTGGCTATATAAGGAGAGGCAAGGCCTCAGTAGAAAGGGTTGGTCTCATTGCATTCAAGGCAGTAGCTAGAGAATACAGCTCGGGGAGCACTTGTAATTCGTATATCCCACATAGTCAGATCCGGCAGGAGTAGGAGCTTTACCTCACCACGAGGGCTCCGAACCTAGGTACTTCTTGCGTCCAGTTACGCTCGCTTGTATCCAATCCCGTCTGCGGACACCGTCGATAGCTTCCCTGCTAGTCCCCACACCTCTATCTAACCTGTTCCGGTACTGCCGTTCCCAACACAACGACAGTTGCTAATATATGTAACTCGATTCAGGGGTTGCGGAACAAGCGACAACTAGCAAGGGATGAGGTCGTGATGCGGGTCGGCAATGGATCAAGAGTTGATGTGATCGCCGTTGGAATGCTGCCTCTCCATATAATTGTTATTTTGTGCCTGCACTGAGCATGAACATTGTATCCGGATCGTGTTTGATGCGAAGTGGTTATTCCTTTAAATCTGAAAACAATGGTTGTTCGATTTATATGGATAATATCTTTTATGGTCATGCACCTGTGTTGAATGGTTTATTTCTATTAGATCTCGATAATAGTATTATGCATATTCATTGTGTTGATGTTAAAAGGGTTAAACTTGATGATGATATATCTACATATATGTGGCACTGCCGTCTAGGTTATATTGGCGTTAAACGCATGAAGAAACTCCATTCTAATGGACTTTTGGAATCACTTGATTTTGAATCATTTGATACATGTGAGCCATGCCTTATGGGCAAGATGACTAGAATGTCGTTTTTCGGTTCAATGGAACAGGTGACAGATTTATTGGAAATCATACATACTGATGTGTGTGGACCAATGAGTGTGTTGGTGCGAGGTGGATATCGTTATTTTATTACTTTCACAGATGATTTGAGTAGATATGGGTATATCTATTTGATGAAACATAAATCTGAAACTTTTGAAAAGTTAAAGGAATTTCAGAATGAAGTGGAAAATCATCGTAACAGAAAGATCAAATTTCTGCGGTCCGACCATCGAGGAGAGTATCTTAGTTACGAGTTTAGGACACATATGAAAAATTGTGGAATAGTTTCACAACTCACGCCTGTCGGAACACCACAACAAAATGGTGTGTCGAAACGTTGTAATCGTACTTTATTGGATATGGTTCGATCTATGATGTCTCTGACTGACTTGCCACTTTCATTTTGGGGTTATGCACTGGAAACCGCTGCATTCACTTTAAATTGGGCACCATCTAAATCCGTCGAAACGACACCGTATGAATTATGGTTTGGAGAGAAACCTAAGCTGTCATTTCTTAAAGTTTGGGGATGCGATGTTTATGTGAAGAAACTTCAGCCAGATAAACTCGAACCCAAAGCTGAAAAATGCGTCTTCATAGGATACCCTAAGGAAACGATTGGGTATACCTTCTATCACAGATCCAAGGGCAAGGTTTTTGTTGCCAAGAATGGATCCTTTCTTGAGAAGGAGTTTCTCGCGAAAGGTGTGAGTAGTCGAAAGGTAGAACTCGAAGAGGTTATTGAACCTTCTCTTCCTGAAATAGCGAGTAGTGCAGCACCGGAAGTTCTTTCGGAGTTGATTTCCCCTAATGAAGAGAGAGCTAACGTTATTGATCATGAAACTCTGAAAGAGGACACTACTGAACCTTGCAGGTCAAGCAGGACACGTGCAGCTCCTGAACAGTACGGCAATCTTGTTATGAATTTCATGATTGATGAAATAGATGACCTTGTGACGTATGAAGAAGCGATGATGAGCTCGGATTCCAACAAATGGCTAGAAGCCATGAAATCCGAGATGGAATCCATGTACGAAAACCAGGTTTGGACCTTGGTGGACTTACCTCACGATCGAAAGGCCGTTGAGAATAAATGGATTTTCAAAAGAAAAACTGATGTTGATGGTAATGTGACCATCTATTCGACTTGTCGCAAATGGGTTTCTACAAATTCAAGGAGTTGACTACGATGAGACATTCTCTCCCGTAGCGATGCTTAAGTTGGTTAGGATTATGTTAGCAATTGCTGCATATTTCGATTATGAAATATGGCAGATGGATATCAAAACAGCGTTCCTCAATGGTAATATTGAAGAACAGTTGTATGTGATACAACCTAAGGGTTTTGTCGATCCTAAGGATGCTGATAAGGTATGCAAACTTCAGCGATCCATCTATGGACTGAAGCAAGCATCCCGGAGTTGGAATATCCGCTTTGATGAGGTGATCAAAGAGTTTGGATTTGTCCAACCTTATGGAGAGGCTTGTATTTACAAGAAAGTGAGTGGGAGAAATGTGGCATTTCTGATATTATATGTGGATGACATATTATTGATTGGAAATGATATAGATCTTTTAAACAGTGTTAAAAGTTATCGAAACAGCAAATTTTTGATGAAAGACCTTGGTGAAGCTTCATATATATTAGGCATTAAAATCTATAGAGATAGATTAAGACGCCTAATTGGGCTATCGCAGAGTACATACCTTGATAAGATATTAAAGAAGTTTAGTATGGACAGAAGTAAGAAGGGGTTCTTACCTATGTTGGAAGGCAAGACATTGAGTAAGACTCAAAGTCCGACTACGGTGGAAGAAAGAGAGATAATGGATAAGATCCCCTATGCCTCAGCCATAGGCTCTATAATGTACGCCATGCTATGTACAAGACCGGATGTGGCACATGCTATTAGTTTGACTAGTAGGTACCAATCTAATCTAGGTTCGGAACACTGGATAGCGGTCAAGAATATCCTTAAGTACTTGAGAAGAACTAAGGATATGTTTCTTGTATACGGAGGTGAAGAAGAGCTAGTCGCTAAGTGTTATGTCGATGCTAGTTTTGACACCGATCTGGATGACTCTAAGTCTCAATCCGGATATGTATTTCTCTTGAACAGAGCAGCAGTTAGTTGGAGGAGTTCCAAACAACCTATGGTGGCTAGATCAACGATGGAGGCGGAATATGTTGCTGCTTCAGAAGCGGCGCAGGAAGCGGTTTGGATGAAGGAGTTCATAACGGAACTAGGTGTGGTTCCTTGTGCATTGGACCCAATGGTAATCTATTGTGAAAACAATGGAGCCATAGCCAACGCCAAGGAACCAAGGTCTCATAAGAATTCCAAGCATATTAAGCGCCGGTTTCAGTCCATCCGCGAGCATGTCAAGGATGGAGATATAAAGATTTGTAAAGTGCACACGGACCTGAATGTAGCAGATCAGTTGACTAAATTTCTCCCTAGGGCAAAACATGATCAACTCCAGAACTCCATGGGTGTTAGATATATCACTATGTAAACTAGATTATTATCTCTAGTGCAAGTGGGAGACTGAAGGAAATATGTGATACATTGCAAATATATCTATAATTTTTGATGTTCCATGCTTGGTTTTATCCACTTTCTTGTGTTTTGTTCCAACTTTGGAGTACCTTTCATATGATTTCTTGGACTAACCTATTAACAAGAGCCACAGTGCCAGCTGCCTGTTTTCTACTGTTTTTGGTTCCAGGAAAGACAGAAAATGAATATTCTCGGAATTGGACGGGACAAAAGCCAAAGTGCCTATTTTTCTGGAAGTGATCAAGTGCCAGAATACGAGACGGAGAAGGGCCAGGGGCCGGCCACACCACCTGGCCATGCGGCTAGGCTGGGCCCGCTCCAGGGGGTGGTGTGGTGGCTCCCGGCACCCCCTCGGCCTCTCCTTCCGCCTATATATTGCCCTCGGGACAAAAACCCTAAGTACTCGATCAAAAATCCACGAAAGAGTTTGTAACCACCGTCATCTCCATCCCTAGATCGGGAGGGATCTGAAGCTCTTCCCGGCACCCTGCCAGAGAGGGGAATTCACCCTGGAGACCTTCTTCATCACCATGCAAGCCTCTGATGTGATGCGTGAGTAGTTCATCCTTGGACTACGGATCCATGTAGTAGCTAGATGGCTGGTTCTCCTCCTTTGGGATTTCATGTTTAGATCGTGTGAGCTCCGTTCATGATCAAGGTCATCTTTTTGTAATTCATACATGTTGTGTTTGCAGGGATCTGATGGATATTGAGATGCTATTTCAGATTGATTATTGATTCTATCATGTCTTTGTTATTTGAGATCTTGCATGCTTTCCGTTGTTAGTAGCTATCTTGGCCAAGTAGATGCTAGCAACTCCAAGAGTTAGTATTTATGCTCGATAGTGGGTTCATGCCTCTGGTAATCTGGGGAAGTGACAGAAATCTCTAAGTTGCTAGATGTGATGTTGCTACTAGGGAGAAAACAGCAATCCTTTGTTCATAGATCAATCATATTGTTTACTTCACACGCAGTTCGTAAAGCAATAATCTGTTGCTTGCAACTTAATACTGGAGGGGGTTCGGATGATAACCTGAAGGTGGATTATTAGTCATAGATGCAGTTGGATGGCGGTCTATGTATTATGTTGTAATGCCCAATCAAGTCTCAGAGGAGTCGAGATGATTAGTATATGCATGTATTGCTTTCTCGGTGTTTGTCAATTGCCCCGCTGTAATTTGTTCACCCAGCATGTTATCTATCTAAGGAGAGCCACCTCTGGTGAACTATGGATCCCGGTCCTTTTTCTTTACATGCAATCTATAAACTGTTTCTGCTTTGTGTTTACTTTCTGCAAACTTTTACTTCTTTCCATTCGATACGTTTAATCCTTTGTTTTCCGCAAAACACGGTGAGATTCACAACCTCATCACAAGTTGGGGACAAAGTTTTGTGGTTGTGTTGTGAGGTCTCCACGTTGCTACTAGCACCGGTAGTGCGCCCTGCCAAAGCTCAGCTAGTAACACCTTTGGGGTGTTTCCTTGCACCTACTGGTTCGATTAAACCTTGGTTTCATAACTGAGGGAAAACTTACTGATGTGCTCATCATACCTTCCTCTTGGGGTTCCCAACGAGCTCTACGTCGAAAGTCGAGCGCATCAAGATCTTTTCTGGCGCCGTTGCCGGCGAACTGAAGAACAAGAAGAAGCTCCCATGCCAACCACGCGCCAGATCTTTTTTGGCGCCGTTGCCGGGGAGTCAAGGACATCTTCACAAGAGGAGTCCCTCATAACCAATCTCTTTACTTTGTTGTTTTTGTTTTGCTTAGTTTTCTTTTTGCTTTGTTTGCTTGTTTTGTTCTTCAAAAAGACAAAAAAATTAGTTTTACTTGTTTGCTTTCTTATTTGAAAACCAAAAAATGACTACTCTTGAAAACACTAAGTTGTGTGACTTCACTAGCACCAACAACAATGATTTATGAGCACACCTATTTCTCCACCTGTGGCTGAAAATACTCTCTTTGAGATAAAACCTGCTTTACTCAATCTTGTTATGAGAGAGCAATTTTGTGCTATTGTTAATGAAGATGCTGCTTCCCATATAAATAACTTTGTTGAACTTTCTGAGATGCAAAAGCAAAGGGATATAGATGGTGATATTATTAAGCTGAAATTGTTTCCTTTCTCTTTGAGAGGAAAAGCTAAAGAATGGTTGAATTCCTTAACTAGGAATAGTATTGATTCTTGGACTAAATATAAAGATGCTTTTATTGGAAAATACTATCCTCCTGCTAAGATTATATCCATGAGAAGTGAAATATTGAAGTTTAAACAACTTGATAATGAGCATGTTGCTCAAGCTTGGGAAAGAATGAAATCTTTGGTAAAGAATTGTCCCACTCATGGACTAACTGCTTGGATGATCATCCAAACTTTTTATGCAGGATTGAACTATTCTTCAAGGAACCTATTGGATTTAGCTGCTGGAGGTACCTTTATGACCATCACTTTGGGTGCTGCAACAAAAATTCTTGACAATATGATAGTTAATTATTCTGAATGGCATACCGAGAGAGCTCCACAAGGTAAGAAGGTAAATTCTGTTGAGGAAACCTCCTCCTTGAGTGATAAAATTGATATTATTATGTCCATGCTTGTTAATGGGAAAGCCCATATTGATCTAAATAATGTTCCTTTAGCCTCTTTGGTTGCTCAAGAAGAGCAAGTTGATGTGAACTTCATAAGAAATAACAACTTTGGCAAAAATGCTTATGGTAATAATGCTTATAGGAACAATTTTGGTAACAACAATTATAAGCCATATCCTCCCAACAATGGTAATGCTTATGGAAATTCATACAACAATAATAAGAGGGCTCCCTCTAAACTTAAAGTTATGCTTAAAGATTTATTAGTAAACAAACTGCTTTCAATAAAACTATTGAGGAAAAACTCTCCAATGCTGAAAGAAATATAGCATCTTTGGCTGAAGCTCAATCTACTTTGAATAAAATGGCTGCTAAACTTGAAACTAATAAGAATCCCTTTGCAGCTACTAATGCGATACAAGTAAGAATTGGTGAAAATGTTAGACTATTAGCTGAATTACATGCTAAGTGGGAAAGAGAAGATGAAATTGCTAGAAACATTAGTGTTTCTACTATTACCACCACTAGTGTTGAGGCTAGTAATAGTTCTACTACTTTAGATGATAAAGTTGATTTTGATCTTGATGGTTGCAATATCTCTGAAGTTATTAAGTTCCTACAAAAGCTTGCTAAAAGTCGTAATGCTAGTGCTATGAACATGGCTTTTACAAAACACATTACTGATGCTCTCATAAAGATTAAAGAAGAAAAGATGAAACATAAAGCTTCTATTCCTATAAAGCAAGAAGATGGTTGGGAACCCATCATTAATATGAAAGTGAATGACTTTGATTTCAAAGCTTTGTGTGATCTTGATAGTAGTGTTTCTATTATGCCTAGAAGGATTTATGATATGCTTGATTTGCCTCCTCCTGAAGATTGTTATTTGAATGTCCCACTTGATGCTAATCCTAAAAAGAAACTCATGGGGAGTCTTAAAGATGTCCTTATTATGGTTAACGATTCTTATGTCCCCGTTGATTTCTATGTTTTGGATGTTGAATACAATGCTTCTTGTCCTATTACTTTGGGAAGACCTTTTCTTAGAACTGTTGGTGCCATCACTGATATGAAAGAAGGCAACATTATATATCAACTCCCACTCAAGAAAGGTATAGAACACTTCCCTAAAAAGAGAGAAAAGATTTCTTTTGCTTCTCCTATGAAAACAAAATTTGGTCTTAATGCTTCTTCATTTGAGAACACTTGATTCTTTCTTTGCTTCTTATGCCTAACTTAAAGGCGTTAAAGAAAAGTATTTATTAGGAGATAACCCAAAAGTTTTAGATGAGTCTTGGAAGTTACTACCTCTGTAATAACATATCCTTATCCTTTTTATTTGCTTTTTGTGCCAAGAGTAACCTCTAATGAGAGAGAAGTAATGATTGGGAAAGTTGCTGTCCCGAAACAGATTTCTGTGCTGCACCGTAAGTATTCGTGAGAGAGCTCTGTATGTCGGATTGAGCTGTAATTGTTTGTTCTTCTGACCCAGGTTGTTATCTAACTTTCGTTAGTTCAACATTTTTTGATTTGAGCAACATAAGGTCTTCGAAAAAATTCGTATTTACCTGCTGGTCTGTTTTGACAGATTTCTGCCATTTTCTGCATTTGCTTCTTGTTAGTTCCTTCTTGAGTTCTTTTGGGGAATAGAGCTTTTTGAGGGAAGTGCTACAGTAGATAGTGTTCGAATGGATGTTTATTTGGTGTTAGAACTAAACCTTAAGACTTATTTATCTTAAGTGCACTAATGTTGCTAATGAGATTGTGTGAAGTTTTGTATGAAGGAAAATTTTCAGGTGTATGGAAGGAATGAGTAATGAGATGAAGGATGGACTAAAGCTCAATCTTGGGGATGCCACGCGTGTCACCCCAATAAATATCCAAGAATTACAAGCGTCAAAGCTTGGGCATGCCCAAGGCATCCCCTTCTTCATCAATAAAAATCCCAGGTTTGTTCCAAACGCTTAATTTTTATTGTTTCATACACAGTTGTATTGTTTTTGGTGCGTCTTCTTTTTCATTTTCGTTTTGGTTTTTAGTTTGCTTGGTTTGCTTAGTTTTTTGAATAAATTGGTTGGACCCCTCTTTCATACATTTGGTTTGAAAATAGTTAGGTTTGGTTTGGAAAAGAGTAGGAAAGTTCATGCTTCTGTGGTAAAAGAGATTGTTTTTGACTGTGGCCTATGCTTTGTCATGTCATGCTTGATATTGTTTTGGCTTTATGCTTACTATTCTTTGTTGTAGCATGACTTGTTATAAACAATTGAGATTTCTTAATGTGGATTGGATGAATCATGCGTTGTTTTAGCATATTAAAGCATAGTATAGTGGTATTCTCCTTTGATGCTTTATTTGGGTTGACTTGGCGCATGCTCACACCATGTTATGACTATCTCAAGTCACCATAGCCTTTATGATCCTTTAGTTTTCAACTTGTAGTATCACTTTATGCTTTGATCAATGATGTTTTGTCGCTCTGCATGATTATGGCCATTATTGCTCTCTTAGTTTGTCGCTCCCAGTCTTTTGCTAGCCTTCACAACCAAGTATGAGTTCCACTCATGCATCCAACTCCGTAAACCAAGTTATTGCAAAGAGTCCACCATACCTACCTACTAGCTTATGCTATTCCAAGTATATTCATGCTTTTGTTTACCTTCCACTTGTTATGAGAAAACTAGTGATTAAAGCTCTCACGAACTTGATGGCACACTTTACTTTTTGCCTCTAATAAACTTGAACCATTGGGTCCTTCTTTTTTGCGTATATGCTTGCGCTTTATAAGTTGAAATTAGTAGAACCATGTACCATGGGGAACTCTTTCAACACTTCACTTGTACTTTGTACCCCGTTGATATCGTGTTGTTTTGCTTACAGATACCGGCGGTGTGAAATAAAATTGGAACTTGTAAGATCATGGAGTTTGTATGTGTGTTAGAGAAATGCCTGGGCCGCTAGCCTAAGCCATGCCTAATCATGGTGGAAACTTGCATTATCACCATAATGAGCACTCTATGAAGCATCCTCAATAAAAACCTATGCAAATAGCAAATAAAAAGATCGCTGAGATGCTCATTGTCTGCTTGCCTTGTCATTTTGATTATGGGAAAGCTCCCGTATCATGTGCAAGGGGTACCCCGTTGGCGGTTCTTAATGATACACATATACTTATAATGACAAGATCTTACTCGTGACTGAAGTTGAGTAGCATGAGGATCGGTCTTCGTAAGTAAGGGGCATGAGATTTCGGTTTATAACTTGTCAAGCACATCCTCTTAGTTGTGTCACTTTAACCTTAATCACCTTCAAGATGCTTATGATAGGGGTAATGAGAGCTGAAAACTACAAGTACCATAATTTTTGGAAGCTCTTTATGAGACTTGAATCCCTACTTCCTTTTACAAAAGGCCTTTCTTCCACCATTATATTGAGTCTCCACCTTCTATCTTTATGCACCTGCTTTGAGAGCATAGTGGCCATTCTTAGTTCTATGTGCATTGTCCCAAGACTAGTTGCTTGATGCATAACTTGATATTGCTTGTTCTAAACTATTTGGATCTAGTCACTCTTATGAACTTTGAAGGTGTCCCATGCATTTATATTTGCTACTCTATGAGGGACAAGATGAATACTATTATGCGATGTTTTCTTTATGTGAAACAAACAAACGTCTTGCAAAGCATTGTTATTCATGAATATTTTGTTTGTGCCTTTTCATGTTGCATCATAGTTTCTTTGCTTATTGCTAGAACTTTGTCCTTCATGTTATGATTGAAGTACTACGATCCCAGCTTTGAATGTTTTGCAAATACTTTGATCATGTCTTTGATGGGGCATGTCACCTCAAAAATTATTCTTTCTTTTTATCACTTACCTACTCGAGGACGAGCAGGAGTATAGCTTGGGGATGTTGATACATTGCAAATGTATCTATAATTTTTGATGTTCCATGCTTGGTTTTATCCACTTTCTTGTGTTTTGTTCCAACTTTGGAGTACTTTTCATATGATTTCTTGGACTAACCTATTAACTAGAGCCACAGTGCCAGCTGCCTGTTTTCTGTTGTTTTTGGTTCCAGGAAAGTCAGAAAATGAATATTCTCAGAATTGGACGGGACAAAATTCGAAGTGCCTATTTTTCCGGAAGTGATCAAGTGCTAGAATACGAGACGGAGAAGGGCCAGGGGCCGGCCACACCACCTGGCCGCGCGGCCAGGCTAGGCCCGCGCCAGGGGGTGGTGTGGTGGCTCCCGGCACCCCCTCAGCCTCTCCTCCGCCTATATATTGCCCTCGGGACGAAAACCCTAAGTACCTGATCAAAAATCCATGAAAGAGTCTGTAGCCGCCGTCATCTCCATCCCTAGATCGGGAGGGATCTGAAGCTCTTCCCGGCACCCTGCCGGAGAGGGGAATTCACCCTGGAGGCCTTCTTCATCACCACGCAAGCCTCCGGTGTGATGCGTGAGTAGTTCATCCTTGGACTACGGATCCATGTAGTAGCTAGATGGCTAGTTCTCCTCCTTTGTGCTTTCATGTTTAGATCTTGTGAGCTCCGTTCATGATCAAGATCATCCTTTTGTAATTCATACATGTTGTGTTTGCGGGGATCCGATGGATATTGAGATGCTATTTCAGATTGATTATTGATTCTATCATGTCTTTGTTATTTGAGATCTTGCATGCTTTCTGTTGTTAGTAGCTATCTTGGCCAAGTAGATGCTAGCAACTCCAAGAGTTAGTATTTATGCTCGATAGTGGGTTCATGTCTCTGGTAATCTGGGGAAGTGACAGAAATCTCTAAGGTACTAGATGTGATGTTGCTACTAGGGAGAAAACAACAATCCTTTGTTCATAGAATAATCGTATTGTTTACTTTACACGCAGTTCGTAAAGCAATAATATGTTGCTTGCAACATAATACTAGAGGGTGTTCGGATGATAACCTGAAGGTGGATTATTAGTCATACATGCAGTTGGATGGCGGTCTATGTATTATGTTGTAATGCTCAATCAAGTCTCAGAGGAGTCAAGATGATTAGTATATGCATGTATTGCTTTCTCGGTGTTTGTCAATTGCCCCGCTGTAATTTGTTCACCCAGAATGTTATCTATCTAAGGAGAGCCACCTCTAGTGAACTATGGATCCCGGTCCTTTTTCTTTACATACAATCTATAAACTGTTTCTGCTTTGTGTTTACTTTCTGCAAACTTTTACTTCTTTCCATTCGGAAACATCAATACATGTGTGTTTAATAAACAAAAAGGGTTCCTAGTTATGCCTCTCTTATAGACTAGCTTGTTGATTAACAAGATGATCAAGGTTTCCTGATCATGGACATTGGATGTTGTTAATAACAAGGTCACAGCATTTGTGAAATGATGTGATGAACATTCATCTGAAGTATAGCATTATGATCAAGTCATTATGTTTACCTTGCTATAACAGCATATGAAGTAATCTTTATCCTTAGACCATGAGATCATGTTAATTGCTAACACCGGAAGAGTATCTTGATACAATCAAACGTCACACCGTAACAGGGTGACTATAAAGGTGGGTTCAATGCTACAAAGGTGTTATGTTGAGGCTCATGGATCAAGAGTGGAATTTGTCAATCCCGATGACGGATAGATATACTCTGGGCCCTCTCGGTGATATCACATTAAGATAGCTTGCAAGCAAGTGATGTGATCACTAGAATGTTATATCACGGGAACGAGAAAAGAGTGCATGTCGGTAACGAGATCAAATTAGGTATTTGGATACCGATGATCAAATCTCGGACATGTATTACATCATGAGACAAAGGGATTAAATTACTAGCATTAAAGGTTCTCACGATCACAGAAGTCATCGTTGAATGTGCAGGAGTCAGTATGGATCTCCAGGTCCCGCTTCTGATTATTGATCTGAGAGGAGTCTCAATCATGTATGCATTATTCGCGAACCATAGGGTGACACACTTAAGGGTTACCGGAAACCATTTTGGAGCACATATGTTTTAGACGAAAGGATTGCAAAGCGCAGAAATTGTTTCGATAGAAACCGGAATTGTTTCGGGTGAAATTGTAGAAAGTGGTTCTGCATGTGATATTGAAATGTTGCAAGGGGTTTTATGTGAATGTTTGTTAATTAAAGTAATTAACAAAACTCTGAATAAATTTAATAAAAGAGTTTTATTAAATGAGAGAGCATTAAACTTAGAGAATTTTAATGCATTTAAAGTGGATACTTTAAAAGATAATGTGAAGGGGCATTTTAATGTGGAGGAGTTACCACCACATGAATGGGGGAGGTGAGGGGTCACCCCCCATGGGGAGCCGGAAATGGGGAGGGGTACCCCCTCCTCCTATAAAAGGCACCCCTCTCACCATTCTTCCTCACACCTCCTCGTGAAGTATCTCTCTCCCCCTCTAGAATTATTTCCCCATGGTCTCGTATTAGCGAGATACATGTTCCCGGTGACATTTTGTCTAGAAGGAGTTGCTACTTCTGCTGCATCACTGGAGCGGGGAGGTGGAGGTTGTCCGGTGGCTTGAACGTGTGTGCAAGGACGGATGCGCTGCTGATTTGCGGCGCTCGGACTTCCACACGATCTTGAGATCGGCAAGTGTACGACTACATCAACCACGAGTTCCTACACATTAACAAAACTCGTTGTATTCGAGGGTAAGTTCTCCATGGATGTATGTTCACCCGTTGCTCTATATCTAGTAGATAGATCTTGGCGTATAGTTCTCATCGTAGGAATTTTTTTGTTTTCTATGCTGCGGACCCAATAGACGGGCCTTTGCACCAGTTGAACCTTGCCTTCCTCGGGGAGCTCCACCACCAGGACAATGCTGACGACCCGGCTGATGGCTGCTATATAGAGCAGCATCGGCTCCTTTCTATCCGGTGTGGCTAGCACCGGCACTGTGGATAGCATGCGCTTGAGGTCGTGGAACACGGCATCAGCTTGCGAGGTCCAGGAGAACTTGTTCGTCTTCTTCATCCATTGGTACAGCAGGATTGCCTTCTCACCCAACCGGTTGACGAAGCGGTTGAGGGTGGCTAGGCATTCGGTGAACTTATGGACTCCGAGCAGGATCTTGGGCGGCTACATCCTCTCGATGTCTGCAATCTTCTCCGGATTCGCCTTGATTCCTCGTTGCGAGACGCCCAAGGAGAGCATGGTAGGAGCTTGTCAGGTTCACCACCTCTAACCACACCGGCTCGCGGCGGAAGTTCTCCTTGGTTCTGAAGATGACGTTCAACCAGATTTTTCCTAGCGGAGCGCATGCTGGCCCCGGTAATACGCCATGGAACACTGTGGAAGTCGGGCACAGGTCGCATTTGTGGATGCCCAGCTTCTCCAAGGAAGACCGGTAGAGCAGGTTGAGGCTATTGTCCCTGTTGATGAGGACGCAAGAGAAGCAACAGGTGCGCTTGTTGGAGACAATGAGGGGGTCGAGCACCATCGCGTAGCCCCCGAGATTCGGCAAGCGGTCCGGCTAGTCCTCCCGGCTCTAGGTGATGGGAGTTTCCGACCAGTTCAGGTACTAGGGGACTAGGGAGACGATGGTGTTCACCTCCTTAGAGCGCTGCCTGCGGCTATGCTTGTCATCTGGCTCAGTATCGAAGATGTGGTAGGCGCGTGCAGCTATGGGTAGCCGGTATTGTTGTTGTTGTTCTTGCCAGCTCCCCTAGCCGGTGGTGGTGGTCCGTCGGAAGGGGCGGTGGGGGATGGGGTAGGCCACCTTGGTCCTTCATCTGGCGGATACAGCTGCAGTTCTGGGTGGTGTGCATAGCCGGCTTGAAGGGTCTGCTATACCACTGTCACTGGCCATCAAACATCTGTTCGAAGGTGAACCATGGCTTCTTCGTCCTAGTGTTGCCAGCCGGCGCCTCTAGCACGCAGTCCGCCATGTTGACCTACCTCGGGTGATACCGGCACTTTTGTTGTCCGGCTTGGCGATCGCCTTGGAAGCGGTTGTCATTGTTGTGCCGCCTGGACGATCTGGCCTCTCCACCCGGGTTACTCGGCCGGTCGCGGCCTGGATCCATGGGGATCGGTCGACCGTCGGCATTCACCCGGAGGGGTTTCTTCATTGCAGCGTCAGCCATGGTGTACTGGTCCGCAACCGTCATGAGCTCTGCCATTGTTTTCGTCTCGTCACATAGTAGCCGGTGGCGGAGCATGGTGCCTTCTCGGCACCCCTTGACGAAGAACCCAATCGCCTGGCTCTCCAGGTTGCCCTCGGAAGTGTTGCGCAGCTCCATCCACCTGGCGAGGTACTCGAGGTCTCCCTGGATGCATAGGGCCAGATCGGGAGGGCGACCCGGACGCTTGTACGTGTCGTTGATGTTGTAGACGAACACCTTCTTGAAGTCAGGCCACGCGTTTATGTTGTCGGGCGCGAGGCTGTTGAGCCATGTCCTCGCCGACTCGGTGAGCATGTGGGGGACGTAGTGCACCGCCACACGCTTGTTCCCATGGGAAATTCCGACTACCGTGGCGTAGTCAGTTAGCCAGTCTTCTGGTTTCATGCTACTCTCATACTTGGGGGTGTCCCGCGGTAGCGTGAACTTATCCGAGAATGGCTCATTCCGGATGCGAGGTCCGAAATAAATCGACCTGGTCGAGTCTTCCTCCTCCGTGATGCGCGTTTGAGCTAGGAGCTCGATACGGGCATGGGCGTCTGGGGTATCTGGATTGGGCGCTCCTACCTGGCCCGAGAGACGGGATCCGGCAGGTCGTGGCGCTCTGGTTCGGGGAGGGGGTGGTGGTGGGTTGATGTTCACCATTTCCCCCTGGCGCGGCTGGCCCTTGTAGCCCGAGTCGCGGCGCTTGCTACGGGATTTCCCTGCCGAAGGAGAGGATGCCTGCTAGGTCTCGCAGGATGCGCACTTGCTGTTGTCGGGCGGCTTGCTCACCCTAGAGCCACTGGGGTTCTCGTGCATCTACCGGATGGCATCATCCTGCTCGTCCATGATCTAGAGAAGCTCCTGCACCTGGGCATGTTACAGGTCTCGCTCCTCACCCTCCAGGTTGGGCAGCTCGTCCGCCACGGTCGCGCCGCGCGCAGGTTCTTGATGGGCGTGCTATAGGTTGGTCGGGCGAGGGGAGGCGGTGGATCTGACTCGCCGTCCCTCTCCATCCTTCCGCCTAGCTCGCCGCCCCGATGTCGCACTTGCCCATGCCGGCTCGGCTCCTTGCTAGCGAGAGTGTGGCCGTGAGCATGGTCGTACTCGCGCATGGTGATGTCAATCTGCTTCTTGGTAGCAGCTAGGTCGATGGCCGCCCATAGGAGGATCTCCCTCTCCATGGCGAAGTTCGCGGCAGCTTCCTTCGAATCGTCTCCGAGGGTAACTGGAGTGAGGAGTCGGTCGATGGCAGCCTCCACCGGGTCCTTTGGCCACGGAGGGGAGGAAGTTTCGGCTCCTTCGCCGGCATGCTCCTAAGGGTGGTGGTGCTACGTGCTGGAGCCAGCCATCATGACCTCTATGCCGCGTGAAGTGACAGGAACGCCACTGCAGGAAAATAGCGGCTCTACAAGGAAACAATCTCCCTAGGGAAACGCTCTGGCATGGTGGCGACGTATATGGGCAGGTCGCCGAACAGCAGGATGGAGCCGTCCACCAGGAAGGTGGATCCAGCGAAGTACGACGTGTTGTCGATGACGTAGTTGAATTTTCCTAACATAAGCACGAGGCTGGATGCCACGCGCCACCCGGATGAAGTGTGGGGTCCCGTGCGGAACATGACTCCGGTCAAAGCCATGTTCGCCCCATGGTGGGAGCCAACTGTCATTGTATTGGAAACGGCAGTGCCTCAGGAGGCTAGATAGAGGTGTGGGAAAACGGCAGGGAAGCTATCGACAGCGTCCACAGGCGGGATTGGATACGAGCCAATATAACTGAGATGCGGGAAGTACCTAGGTTTGGAGCCCTCGTGGTGAGGTAAAACTCCTACTCTTGTCGATCTAACTAAGGGGTGATATGTGGGATACAACTTGCTCTTTGAGCTATATGAACTGTCTAGCTACTCAATTGCCAACCCTTGCTATGAGAGCCTTTCCCTCCTTATATAGGCTGGGGCAACAATCTCACCGGCCAGGCCGACTAGCGGGTCCCACATGTGGGCCCCAGCCAACTGGTCATCTACAGTACCGGGTAGTGGCGGGTCTTGTCGTGGGTACATACCGTGCGGGTCGTCGTGGGCATAGTACACATCGTGCGGGCCTAGCGTCAAAACCGGCCACTGTGCCCCCGTTAGCCACAAATTCTTCGGTATGGTACTCGTCCTCCGGGTGTCTTGTCGCTCTACTAGGGTGTACTGTGCACTATGCAGCATGTCGCCCTGCCCCCATCTTGATTGCGTCCGGCTACGGTCGTCTAGCCGGATCCACATCTTGCCAGCCATCCTTGATCCAGCTACCTTCTACGCCATTTTGTGCTTGTGTCTGGCTAGGATCTGCTAGCCAGTCGTGACCTGTTTGCCTTTATTCTTGTCCGGCTAGGCTATCAGGGGTTCATCCCCCTGACAGATGAGCTTTGCAAACATGTCAAACAACGAAGTTGAATATGAAGCCATGTTGCACGGCATACGTATGGCTAAATCCTGCGGTGCAACTCACTTGAAGATATTTGCTGGTTCAAATCTTATGGAACAACAAGCAATGAACAAGTGTGACGCTGTCAGCGACAACATTATTGCTTACCGTGACTTGTACAGTATCATGGAAGCCTAGTTTGATAGGTGCGAAGTATCACACGTAGGAAGGCAAGCAACAAGGAAGCTGACAGTTTGGCAAACATCAGATATCTTTGCTTGCCTGTACCAATCAGAGTTTTTTGGGAAGAAATAATAGAAAACTCCATCAAACTAAAAGAGTTTCCAAGGTAATAGTGCCAAAAGCACGCAAGAAGGTCTAGTTGCAAAAAGAGTCGGGGGATGTGCCAACACCCGAAAGTGGAACAGAGAACTTGATGAAGAGCTAGAACATGACGAAGACATCATAATATAACCCACATGGATACAGCCATATGTAGCATACATGATGAGAGAAGAGCTCCCCAAAGATGTAGTTGAAGCACGACGAATCACATGCCGATCTATGGCTTTCAGGATCATTAAAGGAGAGTTGTACAAAAGAAGCATTTTGGGTGTACTGCAATGATGCATTACACCCGATGATGGGGATATGCCGAACAGGGTATGCGCACAGGACGTTTCGATTGGGTCAAAGGCTTAGTGCGTGGGCCTGTAGGACTGTTGACTGGAATGCGACTAAGGAGAAGGCCTGGTGATTGGAGACTGGTAGCCCAGAAGCATACTCGAAGCCCCAGTCGGATTAGGTTAAAGCCTCCGAATACATATCTTGTTCGGTTGTAAACTGTGAACCCTAGCGAGGTGACTCCTATATAAACCTCCCTATGGTACTCTGAGGACTTACGTTCTATCATACACCCCTTTGAGCGACTCGTTGCATAGACGCCGTGCTCGCCACCCCTGTAACTCGCTCTTCATCAATCTAATCTAGCAGGAGTAGGTCTTTATCCTTCGGGGGGCGAACCTGGGTAAACCCATGTGCATCCGCCCCCATCTCGCACCGTAGAGGGCCGCCAGCTCTCACCCCCGATTCTATTAATCGCTGCCTACTGCAGCGACTGCCGTGGCCATTTCCACAATAGTGGCGCCCACCGTGGGGCCTGGTCGGATTGGCCTGAGTTCTGCGGAGACACCCTACTCGCCGATCGACCGGCCGATTGCCACCGGCCGCATGATCACCATCGGAGGGATCTTACAGATCCTTCCCAGCAGCTACATCTCGGCATCGCGCCTGGTCACCCACAGCGCGATAATGCCGGTTGGCTCCATCAACCTGTTCGTCGGCTTCACTGGCGCAGTCGATCCGGAAGCGACGGTGATCATCGGCGGATCACTACCACGCCGCGATCTGCTCTCGGGGGAGCAGGTTCGATCCATCAGGAGCCTCACCTTCTAGTATGATTCGATCGCTAGCAACGCGGCCGAGACCAACACCGCCGCGGACGACGCGGCCCTACAGGACGACACCGACTCCGCGACCCCTGCCTCGGTCGACGGATCCATCACCACGGCATCACGGGAGGACTCCATCACGCGGGTCTCCAACCTTGAGGATTTTGAGGACTCCTCAATCCTCAGGATCTTCGATTCTGACTCAGGCTCGGAGTCCCCCGAGGACTTCCGTGCCAGATCCAATCACTTCAATGTGATGTACATGGCGGGAAGCACGGTCGCCCTGCCAGATCCATTCTCCACACCAATCCCTCCAACCGCGATAGCCACGGAGGTGGAGGAAGCCCGCTAGCGACTAAAGGAGGCGACGCGCAAGGAGATAGCCGAGCGCGAGAAATTCTGCCTCGAGCGGGCAACGGCACAGGAGCTGTCGCTCTACCACCAGCGCCGCATTAGGACCTGCCAGAACTCCAACGTCCCAGGCCGCGTCCTAAACTTCAATGACGAGAGTGACCCTGCACGCGTGGCTGAGCGTGAGTAATGCGAGAACGCACCACCAGGTGGCAGCAATCGACCACCACCCGATGCACCGGCAACTGGGGCCCCGCCACCACCCATTGGTCGCGCACCCCCGTCAGACCAACCGCGGATCATAATCTCGCCACAGGCCTGCGACGCCAATGGACTCGCACTGTACTCCACCCCGATGGACAACATCGTCGCGGCCGACACTGCAGTCGCCAACCTCAACATTCAGGAAGAAGGCACGCTACAGATCTAGTACGCCAAGGCCCTACTCGCCAGGGTTGTCGAGCAGCAAGCCGCGGGAGTCGACCCGTGGGGGCGGATGTATTCCTGCTCCTCGGTAAGCAGGGCGGCCTCAAGCGGTCACCCAACTGTCGCCAACGTCATAACCTTCCCACTACCACAGCCCCTGGCAACCTAGCCACGGGCCCCCAACCCCGCCCTCTCTGCCAACGAGCCGCGACCGGTGAACAACACGGTCGTCGCCAACGGGCAACCCATCGACGCCTGAACGCACATCGTCAACAACCAGGCTTGGCGGGCGCGCCAGCCCAACGACTTGAGGCACACCCTCACCAACCACGGCGACCCTGAACCTAGGGGCTCGCTCATCCGAGTCGGCCCCAGTGCTTCGGACCTATGATCAGAGGCGAGAAGTACCTTGCCAACTTCAAGGCGCCCAAGGAGGTCGAAAAGTACGATCCAATGTACGACCCAGCGGTCTGGCTAGACACATACCCCATGGCGATGGGAATCGCTAGCCACACCGACCTGCTTGCCGCCCGCTACCTCCCCTTGATGATGGAGGGCACGACCCGGCAATGGATCAACACCCTTCCTGCCGATAGCATCGACTCGTGGGAGGAAATGCGGGACTCCTTCGTCAGGCACTTTGAGGGCTCCTACACCCGCGCCACCACCATCGAGGACCTAGAACGATGCATCCAGGGACAACGCGAGTCGACCCGCCACTAGATCCATAGGTGGCAGGAGCTATGGATCAACGCCTCTGCCATCCACCCGGACACGGCAATACACTGCTTCAAGAACGCGTGCTGGTTCGAACCCTTGGTCTCCAAGATCAAGAGGGTCTAACGGACGCTCGACAACATTACCGACCTCCTCGAGATCGCCAAGCGCTACGTGGAGGAGGACCCCAACCAGGACTCCGACGATGAGGCGGGGGGATATGTCGCATCAGCGCCCACGACAGCGGGCGACAGCGTGACATGTGCTACAGCAACTCTCGCATCATCGGCATGCGCTGCGGTGACGGGCGAGTTGACTTTGTCGCCAATGCCGGCTATGGCCAACGCGACCCGAAGAACTTCCGCCGTGACGGAGGAAACTATCGCGCCAACAATGCGGCGAGGTCGAAATTCAACCCCTCCGCCCTACTCAACCAACCCTGCATCTACCACAGCAGGGAGGGAAAACCCGCCACCCACACTACCGCCGACTGCCACTCCCTCAAGGAGATCGAAAAGGCAAGACGGGCGCGGGACGACCCCAACAACAACCTGCCATGGGATAACGGAAACGTTGGTGGCTTCGGCAATGCCATCGGACCGCTCCATACCTTCACCGGGATCAGCACCAAGCGCGAGAGGAAGGTGCTCGCCCATGCAGTCGCCGTCAATGCGATGACGCGGGTCGATATCTCCGGCTTCCTCAACTGGTCTGAGCAAAGCATCACCGAGTCGCCAGGACCACGCACAAAAAAATCGAGTACCTAGGGCGAGTCGCCCTGGTGGTCAGGCCCAAAGTGGCCAACTATTGGTTGCCTAAGACATTGATGGACGGCGGGAGCTCCATCAACATCATGTACTTGTACATGTTCAAGAGGCTCTAGCTCCCAGAATCAGCAATCAAGCCGACCCTGACAACCTTCCACGGAATCATCCCCGGTCGGAAGGCGTACCCGGTCGGAAAAGTAACCCTACCAGTCACCTTCGGCACACCAGCAAACTACCGCACCAAGCGGATCGAGTTTGAGCTGGTGAACTTCTGCAACCCCTACCACTACGTCCTGGGGTGCCAAACGTTCGCCAAATTCATGGCGGCCCCCTACTACGCCTACAACATGATGAAGCTTCCAGGGCCAAGTGGCATCACCACCGTCCACGGCGACCCTGATATGGTCGTGGAATGCGAGGACAAAGGTGTTGAATTCACCGACGCTGTCATCGCCGCGGAGACTGACCACCCGGAGGAGCTCGCGAAATACGCGGGCAATATCAACAAGGACGACCCCACCATCCTGAAGAAGCCAACCGCCACAAGCTCCATATTCAAGGCGACCACAAACACCCGCACCGTCGAGCTCATCCCGGGCGACTCTAGCTAGACGGTCACCATTGGGGCGCACATGAGCCCCACATAGGAAAGCGTGCTCATCGGGTTCATCCGTGAGAATCGCGACATCTTCGCATGGAAACCATCTGACATGCCCGGTGTCTCGAGGGAACTCGCTGAGCACAAACTCAACGCCGACCCCAAAGTGCGACCAGTAAAGCAGTCGCTATGGCCCTTCAATGAAGAGTGCCGCCGAGCAATCACCGAAGAAGTACAGCGCCTACTAGCCGCCGGCTTCATTCGGCCAATCAAATACTCCAAGTGGCTGGCAAACCATGTCCTGGTCCTGAAAAAGAACAACACGTGGAGAATGTGTATCGATTACACCAACCTCAACAGCACCTGCCCGAAGGAGAAGTTCTTCCTACCGCGGATCGATCAGATCATCGACTCGACCGTGAGATCGGAGGCTCTGTGCTTCCT
The DNA here is from genome assembly GCA_910589775.1 of Avena eriantha. NCBI lineage: Eukaryota > Viridiplantae > Streptophyta > Magnoliopsida > Poales > Poaceae > Avena > Avena eriantha. The sequence goes on along the minus strand of OU342745.1, from coordinate 302,751,455 downwards.
CGATGCGTATTCTGGCTACAACCAGATCAAAATGGCGGTCGAGGATAAGGAGAATACGACGTTCATCACGCCATTCGGTGCCTTCTACTACACGGCCATGACGTTCGGCCTCAAGAACGCGGGCGCAACCTACCAAAGGTGCATGCCAGAGTGCCTTGTGAGCCAAATTAGCTGCAACATACACGTCTACATCGACGACGTGGTGGTCAAATCCACCCGCCAGGACGACCTGCTCGCCGACCTGGCCGAAACCTTTGCAAACCTGTGGAGGTACAACATCAAACTCAACCCAGGCAAATGCACCTTCGGTGTCCCCACTAGACAACTCCTGGGATATGTGGTCTCCAAACGAGGAATCGAGGCCAACCCCACCAAGATCGACACCATCGCGCGACTCGGGAAACCCGAGTGCCTGCGTGATGTCCAGAAGTTGGTCGGGCAAGTCGTGGCTCTTAGTTCCTTCATCCCTCAGCTCGGCGAGAAGGTAATGCCCCTCTACCGCCTGATGCGCAAGAACCCCACGTTCCAATGGGACGCGGAGGCGGACAACGCACTCAACGCACTCAAAGAAGTGCTACTTGCGGCTCCACTCCTAGCTGCCCCAGTCGACAAAGAGACAATGATCGTCTATGTGGCAGCTTCCACTCGAGTCGTCAGCACCGTGATGGTCGTCGAACGTCCAGAGGAGGGCAAGGAGCGCCCCGTGCAGCGCCCCGTCTACTACATCAGCGAAGTCCTGACAGACTCAAGACAGCGCTACCCGCAGTACCAGAAACTGGTACATGCGGTATTCCGAGCTCAACATCGACTCCCACACTATTTCTAGGAACACCCAATCATGGTCGTCTCCTCCGCGCCACTACAGGACATAATACACAATCGCGAGGCAACTGGACGAGTCGCCAAATGGGCCGTCGAAATCGGCGTCCACAACATCAAGTACGAGCCTCGCAAAGCGATCAAATCACAAGCCATGGTTGACTTCCTTGCAGACTAGGAAGAAGCACAGCAGCCAGAGAAGCTCCCATACCTCCATTACTGGTCGCTCCACTTTGATGGGTCCAAGAACGCCGACGGTGCCGGGGCCAGGGTCATACTAACCTCCCCCAAGGGAGACAAGCTCCGCTACGTGCTCCACCTCAACTTCAAGCCCTGCACCAACAACATGGCAGAATACGAGGCCCTCCGTAACGGCATGCGGGCCGCCAAGGATATGAACATCAACCGCTTACGGTGCTATGGCGACTCTGATCTAGTCGCCGGCCAAGTTGCCGGGACCTGCGACGCCGTCTCCCCGACAATGATAGCATACCGCCAAGTGGTAAACCAACTGGGAGGACACTTCGATGGTTATTCAGTCGAATGGATCGATAGACGAAAGAACGAGGAAGAAGACACCCTCTCCCGCATCGGATCGGCTCAGAAAACACCACCCGCAGGCGTCTTCCTCGACATCACCCAGAGGCCTTCGATCTCCCCACCGAAGGAGATCGACATCGGGATACCACTACAACCTAAGCCGGCCTTAGTTGCCATGATCGTGGAGCCCAGCGACTGGACAACACCATATGTCACCTTCCTCGAGCACAAGATCCTCCCAAGAAACGAGGCGGAAGCGAGAATGATCGTGCTCCGATCCAAGTCCTTCGTCATCATCAACAGCAAGCTCCACAAATGCAGCGTGGCAGGCGTGTTCTAGCGCTGCGTACAACCAGAAGAAGGATGCAAGATCCTCTAGGACATCCATGCCGGCGACTGCGGCCATCACGCCGGCGCCAAGTCGCTGGTCGCCAAGGCCATGCGGCATGGTTTCTACTGGCTAATCGCACACGCCGACGCCACCAAAATCGTCCAACAATGCGTCGAATGCCAGAAGTACGCCAACCAGATGCATCTCCCTGGTTCGGCACTCAAGACCATCCCCATCACTTGGCCATTCGCCGTATGGGGCATGGACATGGTCGGCCCATTCAAGAAGGCCCCATCCGGCTTCACCCACCTCCTGGTCGCGGTCGACAAATTCACAAAATGGGCCGAAGCCAAGCCGATAAAAAAGTGCAACGGCAAAACAGCCACCAAGTTCCTCCGCGAGATCATCTACCGATACGGCTACCCGCACAGCATCATAACGGACAACGGCACCAATTTCGTCAAGGGCGCCATGGTGCAATTCCGCGAGGAGCACGGCATACGACTCGACCTCGCTTCAGTCACCCACCTGGAGTCAAACGGCCAAGAAGAATGCACCAATCTTAGCGTCCTCCACAAACACAATCCACGACTCCAAGTGCCCCTCGAGCGAACCCCCGGATGTTGGGTTGAAGAGCTCCCCTCCATAATATGGGGGATCCGCACCTCCAACAACCGCTCCATGGGGTTCACGCCCTTCTTCATGGTGTACGGCGCCGAAGCCGTAATGCCGACAGACCTGGAGCATGACTCACCTCGAGTCGCCAACTACGTCGAGGCGACAAATGAGACCGCACGCCAAGACAGCATCGACCAGCTCGACGGGCATGTTCGTCTGCGTACTAAAGTTTCCGGGCGAGTGCACCGCGGTACTTAAGTTGCCTGAAATTGTCGCGTTTCGAAATGTTGGGCCACCAACTACCAAGAGGGGCCATTCGATGCAAACTCATCTCACCCCTGCCAAATTCAACCATTACGTGAAACTGCCCCGTGAAGTAGACGGTTGGGACCCTCATGTCGGTCATTTGTCCGTGATGCGAGCGCCAACGCGGCAACCTCTTAGAAAAATCGAGGAACTAAGTGGATTGGATGCATTGACCAACTTCACAAATCCATTCCCACCTTTCCCTAGCACCGGCGGCGTCAGAATCCACCCTCCAGGCAGGACGATCCCTTCGGACATTTGACTTCCGACACCAAGTTGCTGCGCCTAGTCGCTGATCCCGAGCTCCAACGGCGCATGCCGTAGCTGCCGTTGCGAGGCTCTAGCCCGCCTCCGCCGCCGACGAGCCGAGCAGCTTGGAGGATGGAAGATCCTACTACCAAGGAAGAAGTTTTGGCTACAAGCGGGTGAGCTACCCTTCTCTTTGCTATTCGCACTAATTATAACTGCTAGCTGGCTACTGAACCTAAAATTGTTTGTTAGCCCAATGCTGACAAACATATTTTGTCCATAGTTTTCTGTCAAGTGGGATCTCTGCGGACCACCCTTACCTGGTTACAGTAGTCCTCTTCAGGTACAACTCTAAGGGCAAGTGGTATGGACACCATTGTATCATGATGAAAGAAGCGCTTGCGCAGATCTGCACTATATCTGGTATGGTTGCTGCTCTACGTAATCATGATGAATTATGGCTGAAGCAGACTGCAAAGTACAGCTTCATGGATGAACGTGGCATCATGGTTCCTCTAACGTGTGACAATCAACTAATTGGGTTGATGAAAAGGTATGCTTCCGCTTGCATGTTTGAGGTGAATTGTGATGTACTGGATGTGGAAGCTGCTGCAACTGGGAGTCGCCCTTCTATTCTTGGACAGGGTGGTTGCTCGAACCCAATTAGCTCCTGGTAAGCAAAAGTCTCTTGGGGTTCACATGTTTGTGCTGAATTGTAATTTTTGTTTTATTTACTCTATAGATATTGGGCAGTTATGCAACAGTCTTGTTTCTTTGATAGGAAGCGCCGCAAGGTTAGAAACATGACTACCGGGTCAGTCATTTTGCTGCCCGAAGAAATTAAAAACGAGTGGAAAGATGATGCTGGACACGATTCTAGTGCCCATTGTCCCAGCGATGCAGAGTACGTCAAGCTAAGAAAATTGGCACTGAGGAAGAGGAAGAAGGCAGGAAATGAAGAAGCCAGTGGACGTGAAGGCTTGGTACCCAGGCTGCGGAAGAAGGTTTTTGGTAATGAAGGTGCATAGTAATGTGTTGAACTTGAACCTATATATGTAATTCGGTTAAATTCTGGAGCTTTGTGTGTGGATCTTTGCTGGGCGAAACAATCTACCCACATTCTCTGAGTAAAATGTACCGCGACTTAGGGTTTGGGAATGCCCGAGTCAGTAGTTGAATCCGAAATTGTGATTGTGCCACTACTATCTGAAAACACGCAGTGCCGGTTCCACGATTGCTGAGGGGCAGGATGTCTCCAAATAGGACGGAATGTAAGTGGCACAGAAATAAATTATTTAAGCTGCTACACTCCACAAAGCAGCTACTTATTTCAGCTGCTGCACACAATGACATGGCAACATAAACAGCAATGGCAACCGATAATGCCCAGATGAGGAGGAAATCGGTACCACTTTCTGGCCTAAGATTGAGCATGACTATCTCACAACCTCCCTGCTCCTGCATCCTCAGCATCTGGCAAAGCTTTCGGATCTCCAGTAACCGGGTGTACGTGCTTCCACTTTATATATTATGGTTATGCCATTTGCATGCGGCACAATCCACGTAGATTAATTTTTAAAAAAACCACCAATATCAGAATACCACCATGATCAGACAAAACGAAGTAATGCAGGGTTAAGAGAGATTAACGGGCGACCAATTTTTTTCCTCCCAGGACTCCGAGACCACTAGTTCAGACCACTAGGTCAACAAGTACAACTATTACAACTTAAAAAGGCATGGAGCTCAAGCTAAATAGAACTAGTTATCACACATCTCCTTGATCTTCCTAATCTTAGCCCGATGCGCATCTTCCTGCGAGAGCAAGGATCGAATCGTCTGCTCTTTCCTTTTAGCATCGTCCTTGCACAGCTTCAATTGTTTCTCTACATTTTTCCGCATAGAATTGTCAATACTCGTAGTTGTGAACTGGAGGACTTTGGCCTGGTGAAGATCATTCCTTGCTTGAGTCAGTTCTTGCTCTGCTTTAGCCTTCAGGGCCAACGCCACATCCCTCTCCTTCTCGACTTTGCTAACCTTGTCTTGCACCCTCCTGAGATCTCGGTTAAGCTTGGTCATGTCAACTGGGTCCCATAGCTTCATCTCAACACTGTCAAGAAGTGAGGTGAATATAGATTCTTTCAACTCAACAGTCATATCCCATAGTTTGTCCAGCGTTTCGATTTGGGCCACTCTAGATCTACACATTTGACAACTCCGCAACTTCCGTCTTACATCATTGCACGATGTCCTTGACACCGTAGATACCTCTTGCCCGCGTTTCGTCCTTCGAACGCTACAAATTTAGCGGGCACATCTCCATGTTTACATAGCAAAGGACTGTACTCATCCGCTAAACCGTGATAGTCGGAGTAATACAGCGTCTGGTTTGCCTAACACATCATACGCGCATGAGTAAACAGAGTAGATCTAGCTCAAAATAGATAACTGGCCATAGATGATAGAGATAGAGATGAGACGACTCACATCGAAATCACCGTGCGTGTCGTCACGACGCGTTTCCTCAAAGTCTCCCCTTGAACCCATGGCGGGAGAGAGGGAGAGGGGGGTGGCTGCCGGAGAGATAGCTGGATGCACCGTCGGCTGGCGGCTACGGCAGGATGGGAGTGAAGTGGGGAAAGTGGCTTCGAGGGGAAGGAAGAGAAGTACGGGGAGGAAGAGAAGTAATGGGGACATGACACTGGAATATGGCCCACTGAACTCGTGAGTCGTGACACTTGCAACAGGGGAGCGCCCGGTGTTGCTAGTTTGTCCAGAGCAAGCGTGGCCAATCATGCCGCATAACAACCTACTCGCGGATCTCTCTCACGAAGACCATCCCAATCGTCCAAGTGCCCCGATCGAACGGTATCTAACAATCGTGAAGCAGAACAGCTCTGTTAGGGCGTGCCTTCTAGAAGACTCGGTCTAACAGCCACCCATTGGGGTGCTAAGGTTAGGGCTCTCCTAAGGTTAGGATCCATATGTGGTTTATGAGAAGAACACACATGCAATGACACTTGTGATATGTGGTTTGTGAAAATAACACACATGCAATGACTCTAACTATGGTTAATGAAAAGAGCGGACATGCAATGACACTGGTGGATCCATGTGTGGTTTGTGAGAAGAACACACATGCAATGACACTGGGTGTGGTTGATGAAAAGAACAGACATGCAAATATACTGGTGGATACATGTGTGGTTTGTGAGAATAACACACATGCAATGACACTTGGCGTGGTTCATAAAAAGAACACACATTCAATGACACTGGTGGATCCTTATGTGGTTTGTGAGAAGAACATAAATGCAATGACTCTAGATGTGGTTCATGAGAAGAACAGACATGCAATGACACCGTGTATCCTTATGTGGTTTGTGAGAAGAACAGACACGCAATGACACTGAGTGTGGTTCATGAAAAGAACACACATGCAATGAAACAGGTGGATCCTTACGTGGTTTGTGAGAAGAACAAACATGCAATGACACTAGATGTGGTTCATGAAAAGAACACACAACCAATGACACTAGTGTATCCTTATGTGGTTTGTGAGAAAAACAGACATGCAATGACACTGGGTGTGGTTCATGAAAAGAACACGCATCCAATGACATTGGTGGATCCTTATCTGGTTTGTGAGAAGAACAAACATGCAATGACTCTAGATGTGGTTCATGAGAAGAACAATCATGCAATGACACTGGTTTATCCTTATGTGGTTTGTGAGAAGAACAGACATGCAATGACACTAGGTGTGGTTCATGAAAATAACACACATGCAATGACACTGGTGTATCCTTATGTCGTTTGTGAGGAGAACAGACATGCAATGACTCTAGCTATGGTTCATGAAAAGAACACACATGCAATGACACTGTTGTATCCTTATGTGATTTGGGAGAAGACCAGACATGCGATGACTCTAGTTGTGGTTCATGAAAAGAACACACATGCAATGACACTAGTGGATCCATGTGTGGTTTATGAAAGGAACAAACATGCAATGACACTAGGTGTGGTTCATGAGAAGAACATACATGCAATGACACTGGTGTATCCTTATGTGGTTTGTGAGAACAACAGACATGCAATAAGACTGGGTGTGGATCATGAAAAGAACACACATGCAATGACACTGGTGGATCCTTATGTCGTTTGTGAGAATAACAGACATGCAATGATTCTAGATGTGGTTCATGAAAAGAACACACATCCAGTGAAACTGGTGTATCCTTATGTGGTTTGTGAGAAGAACAGACATGCAATGACTCTTGCTGTGGTTCATGAAAAGAACACACATGCAATACCAGTCTTGTATCCTTATGTGATTTGTGAGAAGAACAGACATGCGATGACTCTAGCTATGGTTCATGAAATGAACACACATGCAATGACACTAGTGGTTCATGAGAAGAACAGACATGCAATGACTCTAGATTTGATTCATGAGAAGAACAGACATGCAATGACACTGGTGTATCCTTATGTAGTTTGTGAGAAGAATAGACATGCAATGACACTGGTGTCGTTCATGAAAATAACACACATGCAATGAAACTGGTGGATCCTTATGTGGTTTGTGATAGAATAGACATGCAATGACTCTAGATGTGGTTCATGAAAATAACACACAACCAATGACACTGGTGTATCCTTATGTGGTTTGTGAGAAGAACAGACATGCAATGACACTGGGTGTGGTTCATGAAAAGAACACACATCCACTGACACTGGTGGATCCTTATGTGGTTTGTGAGAAGAACAGACATGCAATGACTCTAGATGTGGTTCATGAGAAGAACAGACATGGAATGACACTGGTGTATCCTTATGTGGTTTGTGAAAAGAACAGACATGCAATGACACGGGGTGTGGTTCATGACAAGAACACACATTCAATGACACTGGTGTATCCTTATGTTGTTTCTGAGAAGAACAGACATGCAATGACTCTAGCTGTGGTTCATGAAAAGAACACCCATGCAATAATAGTGTTGTATCCTTATGTGATTTGTGAGAAGAACAAACATGCAATGCCTCTAGCGGTGGTTCATGAAACGAACACACATGAAATGACACTAGTTGATCCATGTGTGGTTTATGAAAGGAATAGACATGCAATGACACTAGGTGTGGTTCGTGAAAAGAATAGACATGCAATGACACTGGTGGATCCATATGTTGTTTGTGAGAGGAACATACATGCGATGACA
>OU342745.1:302541027-302743270 GCA_910589775.1 Avena eriantha | reverse complement strand
TGGTTCATGAGAAGAACAGACATGCAATGACACTGGTGTATCCTTATGTGGGTGAACAGACATGCAATGACACTGGGTGTGGTTCATGAAAAGAACACACATGAAATGACACTGGTGGATCCTTATGTAGTTTGTGAGAAGAATAGACATGAAATGACTCTAGATGTGGTTCATGAGAAGAAGAGACATACAAGGACACTGGTGTATCCTTATGTGATTTGTTAGAAAAACAGACATGCAATGACTCTAGTTGTGGTTCATGAAAAGAACAGACATGCAATGACACTGGTGGATCCATATGTGGTTTGTGAGAGGAACAGACATGCAATCACACTGGGTGGATCCATGTGTGTTTCATGAGAAGAACATGCATGCAATGACACTGGTGTATCCATATGTGGGTTGTGAGAAGAACAAACATGCAATGACATTGGGTGTGGTTCATGAAAAGAACACACATGAAATGACACTGGTGGATCCTTATGTGGTTTGTGAGAAGAACAAACATGCAATGACACTAGGTGTGGTTCATGAAAAGAACAAACATGAAATGACACTGGTGTATCCTTATGTGGTTTGTGAGAAGAACATACATGCAATAACACTGGGTGTGGTTCATGAAAAGAACACACATGCAATGATACTGGTGGATCCATGTGTGGTTTGTGACAGGAGCACACATGCAATGACACTTGGTGTGGTTCATGAAAAGAACACACATCCAGTGACATTGGTGTATCTTATGTGGTTTATGAAAAGAATAGACATGCAATGACACAAGTGGATCCATGTATGGTTTGTGAGAATAACACACATCCAGTGACATTGGTGTATCTTATGTGGTTTATGAAAAGAATAGACATGCAATGACATTGGTGGATCCATGTATGGTTTGTGAGAAGAACACACATCCAATGACACTGGGTGTGGTTCATGAAAAGAACACACATGCAATGATACTAGTGGATCCAAGAACACTCTAGATGTGGTTCATGAAAAGAACACACATCTAGTGACATTGGTGTATCTTATGTGGTTTATGAAAGGAATAGACATGGAATGACACTGGTGGATCCATGTATGGTTTGTGAGAAGAAAAACTCATCCAATGACACTGGGTGTGGTTCATGAAAAGAATACACATGCAATGATACTGGTGGATCTATGTGTGGTTTTTGAAAGGAACACACATGCAATGACACTAGGTGTGGTTCATGAAAAGAACACATATCTAGTGACACTAGTGGATCCTTATGTGGTTTGTGAGAAGAAAAGACATGCAAGGACTCTAGATGTGGTTCATGAGAAGAACAGACATGCAATGACACTGGTGTATCGTTATGTGGTTTGTGAGAAGAACAGACATGCAATGACACTGGGTGTGGTTCATGAAAAGAACACACATGCAATGACACTGGTGGATCCTTATGTGGTTTGTGAGAAGAACATACATGCAATGAATCTAGATGTGGTTCATGAGAAGAACACACATGCAATGACACTTGTGTATCCTTATGTGATTTGTGAGAAGAACAGGCATGCAATGAATCTAGCTGTGGTTCATGAAAAGAACAGACATGCAATGACACTGGTGGATCCATATGTGGTTCGTGAGAGGAACATACATGCAATGACTCTAGCTGTGGTTCATGAAAAGAACACACATCCAATGATACTGGTGGATCCATGTGTGGTTTATGAAAGGAACATCCATGCAAATACACTTGGTGTGGTTCATGAAACGAACAGACATGCATGACACTGGTAGATCCATATGCGGTTCGTGAGAGGAACAAACATGTAATCACATTGGGTGCATCCATGTGTGGTTCATGAAAAGAATATACATGCAATGATACTGGTGGATCCATGTGTGGTTTGTGAGAGGAACAGACATGCAATTACACCGGGTGGATCCATGTGTGGTTCATGGAAAGAACATACATGCAATGACACTGGTGGATCCATGTGTGGTTTGTGAGAAGAACACACATGCAATGACACTGAGTGTGGTTCATGAAAAGAACACATCCAATGACACTAGTGGATCCGTATGTGGTTTGTGGAAAGAACAGACATGCAATGACACTAGTTGTGGTTCATGAAAAGAACACACATCCAGTGACACTGGTGGATCCTTATGTGGTTTGTGAGAAGAACAGACATGCAATGACTCTAGATGTGGTTCATGAAAAGAACACACATGCAATGACACTGGTGGATCCTTATGTGGTTTGTGAGAAGAACACACATGCAATGACTCTAGCTGTGGTTCATGAAAAGACCACACATGCAATGAAGCTAGTAGATCCATGTGTGGTTTATGAAAGGAACAGACATGCAATGACACTGGGTGTGGTTCATGAAAAGAACAGACATGCAATGACACTGGTGGATCCATATGTGGTTTGTGAAAAGAACAGACATGCAATGATACTGGTGGATCCATGTGTGGTTTCGGAGAAGAACACACATGCAATGAGACTGGTGTGGTTCATGAAAAGAACACACATCTAGTGTCACTGATGGATCCTTATGTGGTTTGTGAGAAGAACACAAATGCAATGACACTGGGTGTGGTTCATGAGAAGAACAGACATGCAATGACCCTAGTGTATCCTTATGTGGGTGAACAGACATGCAATGACACTGGGTGTGGTTCATGAAAAGAACACACATGAAATGACACTGGTGGATCCTTATGTGGTTTGTGAGAAGAATAGACATGCAATGCCTCTAGATGTGGTTCATGAGAAGAACAGACATACAAGGACACTGGTGTATCCTTATGTGATTTGTGAGAAAAACAGACATGCAATGACTCTAGTTGTGGTTCATGAAAAGAACAGACATGCAATGACACTGGTGGATCCATATGTGGTTTGTGAGAGGAACATACATGCAATCACACTAGGTGGATCCATGTGTGGTTCATGAGAAGAACAGGCATGCAATGACACTGGTGTATCCTTATGTGGGTTGTGAGAAGAACAGACATGCAATGACACTGGGTGTGGTTCATGAAAAGAACACACATGAAATGACACTGGTGGGTCCTTATGTGATTTGTGAGAATAATAGACATGCAATGACTCTAGATGTGGTTCATGAGAAGAACAGACATGCAAGGACACTGGTGTATCCTTATGTTATTTGTGAGAAGAACAGCCATGTAATGACTCTAGCTGTGGTTCATGAAAAGAACAGACATGCAATGACATTGGTGGATCCATATGTGGTTTGTGAGAGGAAAAGACATGCAATCACACTGGGTGGATCCATGTGTGGTTCATTAAAAGAACATACATGCAATGACACTGGTGGATCCATGTGTGGTTTATGAGAAGAACACACATCCAATGACACTGGGTGTGGTTCATGAAAAGAACACACATCTAATGACACTGGCGGATCCTTATGTGGTTTGTGAGAAGAACAGACATGCAATGACTCTAGTTGTGGTTCATGAGAAGAACATATATGCAATGACACTAGTGTATCCTTATGTGGTTTGTGAGAAGAACACACATGCAATGACTCTAGCTGTGGTTCATGAAAGGAACACACATGCAATGACACTGGTGGATCCATATGTGGTTTGCGAGAAGAACATACATGCAATGACTCTAGTTGTGGTTCATGAAAAGAACACACATGCAATGACACTGGTGGATCCATGTGTGGTTTGTGAGAAGAACGGACATGCAATGGCATTGGGTGTGGTTCATGAAAAGAACACACATCCAATGACACTGGTGGATCCTTATGTGGTTTGTGAGAAGAACACACATAGCAATGACATTGGTGGATCCATATGTGGTTCGTGAGAGGAACAGACATGCAATGACTCTAGCTGTGGGTCCATGTGGTTTATGAGAAGAACACACATCCAATGAACTCTAGTGGATCTATCTTGGCATAATTTCATGTATGCCACGATGTATTTCATTGTACAAGACACTCACTTTCCTTTTTTATACTACTCAATTTTGCCCTTGGTTTTTCTATACTACTTAGTTTTGCGCCCTCTCTCTATCTTTCGTAGAAGCCGAAACTTGTGCTTACTCTGTTTGCTACTCCCTGATTGGTTGTCAAGGTTGTCACGTGGATCGTGCACACCAACCATTGATTATGTGCGATCCAACGAAAATTGTTGCACACGTCGTGCCCTTCACAATACAACGTGAACAGCACGGGCGTCTCCCTCAGCGAGACTTCTACAAGAAGGAACACGAAGCCGTCCATGGAAAAAGTTGTCGAGCGGTCATGTCATGTTTAATCAAGTCTGAAAAGCCTACTACTGCTACTACTACGCCACAACGCATGCGTCATGGAGTGCACGGTCGTCGATGGACAGCTGCAATTTATTGCCACTTGATTTTAATAAGACATATCCCATATTTTACGCAACGGCTCTCAATCTCACTTCCAACTAGGCCCCACCGTAAGAAACTTGCACGCGCTAGCTGGAGGACGAAAAGCTAAGCTCGACGAGACCTAACGTCTCTGCCTTCATCGAGTCACTCGCAGTCATCAGCACATCCCTCTACCCAATCTAGCACAACCCCAACAATCTCACGGTACAGCCACCTACCTTCCCCTCTACATTTCCACTTTTAACTATCGCCAATTTTAGGGCCATGTCAAACTTCTTACATAGAAATTGTGTATGCGCCCTTTGCATGTGGCTCAATACAGAACTTCCATGCATGGCCCAGGAAAAAAATGTGACATATCATGCACGTGTCGCGGTGCACGATGCAGTAGACTGTGCGGGGCGTTGCACGGTGGTGCAACGAAACGTGCCTTGCTTCCATCCACCTTAACTATAGAGCCCCTCTCCGCACACCCACTCTCAATCTCGCTAACTCTCCCCACACCCTCTCCACTGTCCCACCAGCATCTACAAACTCCCAAGAATACCCCGTCTGCACTGGCAATGGCGGAGGAGGATACGGTGGCCATCATCGCCTCCGAGGCCGCCATCTCCTCGCCGGTCCTCCTCGACGTGTTGAAAGCAGCCGTCGTCCCCATCCATGCCTTAGTCAAGCCATCGATGGCAGCCGCCGTTCCTGTCCAGGCCCCCATCCCCGCTACCGACGTAGCCGCCGACGAGGCCCCTGTCTCCTCGTCGGTCCCCCTCGATGTGTTGAAAGCAGCCACCGTCCCCGTCCAGGCCCCAGTCAAGGAATCGATGGCGGCCGCCGTTCCCGTCCAGGCCCCCGTCCCCGCTATCGACGTAGCCACCGAAGAGGAGCCCCCCACCGGCGAGGAGGCTCCTGCCGGTCACAAGTAGATCCAGCACTTCATGGGCACCTACGATCCAGATAAGTATATTGCTCCGCTGAACCCCTACGACACCAGCATCGACGACCCATGGTCGGAGGTAACTAGGGTTTGCTCCCCTCCCTTGGTTCTTCTACCGTTCCCATCGTTGGATGCTAGATCTTGGTTTATTAGGATCCGCTTGTTCGCATTTTGATTGCTCGATCTTCTTACATCATCTACTCCCCTATTTTCCTTTTCTTCCAATAGGTTTCCGGCAGAGACGTCTGCAGCGATGACGAGTCCAGGAACACCAAGACTCGTCAGGTGCTGAGGAGGCTGCAGGCCGGCCAGTACGACAACTTCTTCGCTGGCGGCAACTATAGCTGCCCCTTCTGCAAGGGGATCGCCTTCTGCTAGGTGAGTCTCGCCGGCACCAACTTCAACTCCTTACTGAAGCATGCAGAGGCCCCAAGCTCCGGCATCCACAAAGGCGGCGAGACCATGAACGTCAACGCCTACATCGTTGAATACCAGGATCTCGGCATTCACCTCCGAAACCTCCAGCGGGTGGCCATCAAAGAGGGTCGCATGCCACCAATCAGGCCCAAGGCCCCCAAGATCAAGGGACTGGGCAACAAGAAGTGGAGGAAGCGCCGGAGGGAGGAGGCGCAGGCACATGAAGGAGGGGTTGAATGTGTCTGCTGCTGCTAAGCAGCTTCTTTTACTTTTCTATATTTTTCTTGCATCCTATTTCTGGTTAAATGCACCGAAGCTCGTTAAGCAACCTACTTTCTATCGCTATATCCTATTTAGCTACGCACAGCTATATCAACATTTGTTTTGTTTTTTGAATGAATGTATTCTGCCTTGTGTGATTTGCTGCTCTAGATTTGCTACCTGATCGGAGGCAAAATGAGGTCCAAAAGGGAACAAATTATCGAAGAGAGAATCTTCTCTAGATTTGCTACCAATTTGGGCAAAATGAAAAATATATGTTTAGCGGGAGAGGAAAAGGGTACTCTTTCAAACTGCCAGTTAACAAGCTACCATCTTGACAAGCTACAAGATACATACATAAACATAACACAAAGAGGGTTAAATTTATTTTACTACTCTCACTTGAGGCGCTAGACAACTTGATAAGATAAATGAGTTCCACAAAATAGAAACATAACACTAAGAAGTAAAATTTAATTCTCTTCTCATCAGCCCACTTGAGGCGTTTTCCATTGTTCCTAGGCGACCAACTGCGATCACTCCGGGTGGATCTTACATTATTGACACTCCACAGCTCACGAAATGCTTCATCCCACCTGGGATCTAACTTGCCTTCCCTATCTTCAGCGTCCTGCGACACAATTAGCGGTGCATCACAGACCTGATTGTTGCCACTAGAAGATGCTGCCTCTCTGTTTGCTGCTTCAGCTGTAGCCTCTCTGTCAGCTGCTTCTACTTCAGCTGCAATCTCTCTTTCAGCTGCTTCTACAGCCTCTCTGTCAGCTGCTTCAGATGCAGCCATTTCCTTTGCATATGCAGCTTCAAACTCAGCTATTCCGCATTTTCTACAAAGGGCTCCTCTAAGCTCGTCTTCCCTCTTGCAAATAGGGCAAAACACGAGGTAACATAGAAAAAAATTGATCTTCTTATATAGCTGGTAGGTCACGTAAGAATCTATGGCTGCATACTTCAGATTTATATCAGGCAACGGCCACTCGTCCCAGAAATCGTGCCTATCCGTAGGCAAATCTATCTTCATTCTGTCGTATGACTCATCGATGATTCTAGTTGTGAGTGATGCCATTCCATCCTTCCTCGAGCCCCCTAGGATCTTGACAAGACTCTGAATATCAATCCAGTTGTGCGCAGGAATTGTAATTCCCTCTCGATAAAATTTCGAAAAATCAGTTGTATTGTCGATAGTGCAGAAAACAATTCCCTTTTCTACAAGGAACTGGCACAGCGCTGGACAATTCCTGTCATTCCTGAAAGTATGTAGTTTGTCATCACCAAAATTTGTAACTACAAATATTTTGTCAATGCAAGATCATCATCTGAATATAATTTTAAAAAGTTTAGTAAATGCAAGATCAAGAATCTCAACATTGTCTTGTCATATTTATTTGGTCCTAAATAAAATCCAGTAGTTACAAGATGAGCAAATGGATAAAGAACAAGAGGAGAAAACCCTAAAAGCGATTAGCTACAGAGAGCAGATCTACAAACCAGGAGAAGTGGTAGACGAGGACGTGTTTCCTCATGGCCAGTTGAACGACGGCGACTTCACTCCCTTCATATGGGTCCTCCGGGGTGTACTCGAGGTCCAATCCCACAAACTTGTCCCCGTCTTTGTCAAGCCAACCCTCGTACATCCTCAGGACTCGCACCACTATCTCCTCCTCGTTGGTGTAGACAACGTCTATCTTCTTATTGTCATGGGTAGTGAAGCTTGTCTCTAGAGTGCGATGACCTTCCATGGCGGCAAGGAGAAGACGGGAAGAAAACAGATGACAGGAAGAAGAAGAGTGGTTTCTGCGAGGCAGGGGAACGGTGGAACCGTCAATGCGCTTTTAAGGTAGTGGTTAACGACGGGGACGGAAGTCCAATGAGAGACGCGTGGAGGTGGCCGTTCCAACTTCTGAGTAAACAAAAAATAATTATAACACCGATACATGTGCCCTGTTTTGTCACGTCAATACACTGTGTCAGTGCTACAAGCCTACGTGACAGCCACCCCGCCTAAGCGAGGGGAGCGACATAACAGCGAGAACTGATAGGAGGGCCCAAATTGATGGCCGTTAGCCTAATATTTTGTATTAAAACGTAAAGTTGAATTCGTGCCAAAAAAGACCCTCTGAGTATTTGGCACGCCAACTTTGGGCAACGCAGCTGATTGTAAGCAACTTGGGTACCGTGTTGCCTGGACACCCCAACTTTCGAGCCGCAAAATGATATTCTCCAGCTCGACGAGGCATGCGACCTGGCCCGCTCCCACACCGCCATCTACCAGCAGGGACTCCGTCGCTACCACAACGGCCGAGTCCGGACATGCACCTTCCAGGAGGGCGACTTGGTCCTGCGATTGGCCCAAGACAAGAAAGGCATGCACAAGCTCTCCCCTCCATGGGAGGGGCCATTCGCCATAGGACGCATCCTCGGCAATGACGCCTACTACCTCATCGACATAAGAGGCGATGGCCAACTTGAGGTCGGAGGGCCATGGAATGTAAACCTTCTCTGAAAGTTCTATACATAGAACTCAAACTTGTACCCAGACGATATATAATGAAATTCATTCGAATCGCACAAACTGTGTTCACTCGCCATACTCTTGTGCCACTCGCACTTGTACATTAAGCAATATGCTGCCTACGGAAGTCAACCCTTGGTTGAGCGACCGGCACGGCTAAGTAGTGCGACCCAAGGGCACCAAAGGCGTTCGGGCCTTGTGTCGTCCACGAACACGCCAACCCGGAGCCACCATCGGAGTCGCCCCGCTCGACTGGCCCACCGGGCCAAGACGACCGATGTTCGCTTCCTGCAGCGACCTGTCCTCCCCATCCTCGAGCAAAGCAACTCGAACGGTTAAGTACCACGCACGGGGACTTCGCAAACAAAAACCAGCACGCGGCTCGGGAACACACCAAGTAAGAGAGCTGCCTTGGACTCGCCACGCGACTGGCTCTCCGAGCCAGGGGAGGAGACGCGTTACAAACAACGCACACACAACCCGTAGTAGGCACACGCTCGAGGACTCGCCTAAAACAACCCCACTCGCACTCGGGGACTCGCCCCTTTAAGTCGTAAGGGACAAAAAACACAAAGATCCAAATCAAACACACACGTACACAAACGAGTTATACCCCACTAAAGGGCAGACGCACTCGGGGACTCGCTCAAACAACTAGTTAAACACACCACACCATTAAGATTGCATTGTGAGGCGACTGACTCCTCTTACTCCCATACAAAATATTGTTCATATTACAAAAAGTTGCCACTTGGCATATCTTACAAACTACCCAGGAAAGCTATCTATTTCGCAGGCCCTGATGGCGAAGCATCTCCACCACCCTTTACACGGACGAATGGTTGCCATGGGTTCGTCGGGTAGGTCGTTAGCGACTTCGATAGCGCCGACCGGAAGGGCTGCTCCGACTTCAGGTCGCGATGTTCTGACTCAGGGTCGCCCGGCGCCACCACAGTCTCCTAGTATGACAGCAGGTCTCCCATCGCCAGGACCCGATCAACAAAGGGGTAGCCTTGGCGGTCAGCTTCAACACCTCCGACATCTCCACCGCGCCAGTCACCGAAGGGTATCCGCTGGTGACGTCGTCGGGAAAGTGCGCGAGCCCCAGGCTCAACACTGTGGTTGCCCCGTGCCTGAAAGCTGAGCGCGCCATCCACTCCACGATGTCGGGTACCTCCTCCAGGTAGCGCCACACTTCAGTCAGTGCCCCAGGAATAACCTCGGTGGGAGACATTCCCTAGAGAACTGCCTGGACGCACAATGTTGAGGAAGTGGCCGCGTTCACCACCGCGGTCACACGTTGCGAAGCATTGAAGGTCTGTACCACCGGATCGCTTTGACCTATTACAGCTACCACTTCAGAGGTCGGCACCACCACGAATTCACCAGCTCAGGGACTTTTCGCACATATCAAAAGGAGAGCAATGACTCACCAAGGAGCTTCCGGCAGTGTTCGGTGACATGCTTCTCCAAGGCAGCGAGATTGCCCTGCAGCCCAAGGATGATGGAGTCCGTAGCCTTCCACTCCTCCTCAGCCGCGGCGACTGCGGCTTTATCCCTATCTTCAGAGGAGTTCACGGCCGCTTTCGCGTCCTCCAACTCCTTTACAAGCGAGTCGATACGCCCATTCACCACGTCCAGCTCGGCAGCTGGAACGTACCCTTCCCGGGCTTTGGCAATGGCGGCCGGAAGACCATCTGCACGGAACGGAAACAACAGTCAGAACTCCGTCAAACATTAGCAGCTCGCAATCGCCAACCACAACAAGTACTCACCGGCAGCCTCCTGAAGTCGCAGGTTTGCCTCCTGCGCCATGCATAGATCACGCTCCAGACGCTCCTTTGCGGCCTGCCGGTCAGCTGACTCCCTTTGCAAGCCCAACAAGCATAACGAAAAATAAGCAACTGCAAAAACACAAATTTAGTGTCCAGCCGCTGAAATTCAGCGACTAGACACTCGGGGACTGGATGACTAGAAGAAACTCAGTGCCTAGCCGCTGAAATTCAGCGACTAGACACTCGGAGACTGGCGACTATAAGAAACTCAGTGCCTAGCCGGTGAAATTCAGCGACTAGACACTCGGGGACTGGCGACTAGAAGAAACTTAGTCCCTAGCCGCTGAAATTCAGCGACTAGACACTCGGGGACTGGACGCACCTGAATGGCGACGCCAAGCATATTGTGAAATTCTCTGGCGTCCGTCGTAGGGACCACGAAGGAGGTACACCCGTGACGTGGCCCGATGTCCTCATCGATGATTTCCAGCATCTATGGAGATTGGGTCTCCGCCACGGTCGGAAAACCCCTCGCCATGAAGCGCGGGAACATCGCGGACGCCCTTGCCGGGGTACTGGTTGCTGGAGCCGGCGGTGCTGCCGTCGGAGCCCCATCAGCTGGCTCCGATTGAGTGGCTGCCACCTCCTCCCCACCAGTGGTGGCATCACTCGCTCTGGCGCCATCTTGTCATGCAGCCCCGTTGGGCTCACCCTTCTACTTCTTCGGGTCTTCAGCAGGCACGGCATCCGCAGCAGGTTTCCTCTTCCTGGGGAGATTTCCTCCCCGTGTGGTGACGATCGATGGAATTTTAGCCACCGAAGGTCGGCCTATCTTCTTAGCGTCGGATCTACAAAAACCTCCAAAGTCAGCAAAGAAATCACACAAAATAAGTCCAACAATTTGAAAAGAAACCTCTGAGGACTTACTTGGCGACTCGAAGAAAACGCAACCCCGTGCTAATGGGGGCGGGCTTATCTAACTCTGGGCCTAGCTTGCACGTTAGACCTTTCTCGAAGACATCCGAAGCCCATGACACTGCGGGCCTCTTTGATGATGAGGCCGCAGTCGCAGGAACCTCCGGTTCAAAAGACGTCCCCGTCCCCGAAGGTCGCGGTGACTTTGACGTCGCGGCCTCAGCTACCTCCTGCTCTGGCGCCATCGAAGTTGTTGGCGCGATCACCGCAAGAGGAACCTCCACCACCGCTTCGGTGCCTTCAGCCTCCGATCCCATCATCGGAACCGTGCCCTCCGGGATCTTGCGTGAGGTCTCGGCCGCATCATCGTCGGATTCGTCATCCGACTCGAACACCACCACCGACCTGGACAGTAACGTCGGCTTCTTTGCTGACGACTTCGGCTTGTGCGCGGGCTTCAAGACTATGGCTCGCCTCGAACTCGCACTGCTTATGCATGCGAGTCTTGCAGGCTGCGGGCGTTGGGGGAGGAACCTCCATTTCCTCCTCTTCATCCTCAGAAGATTCTCCTGCGGAATCCCCTCGAATTCTTGGGGGACCTCTTCGTCGAGCAGAGGGAGCTAGCCTTCTAGAACCTAGAACAACTGAGAGTGGACACAAATGAGCTTCAGACGATGCAGCTGCAAATTGCACTACAGGAATCACGACTGAAGATAAATTCGGAGAAAAAGACTTACTGTGGGGGCTTCCTTCTTCACAGGCACGTACGGAGTGAGCCCGGCCGACATGGTTATAAATTCTGCATCAGTGATCTTCTTCAGGGCGGTCTTATAATCTTTAGCATCCCACGACTCCTTGATGGTCCGGGAAGGATCATTATTCCCGTTGTACTCATACATCTAGTGTGGCGGGCTGCCAACGGAACCAGGCGCTGCCTGAGCCACCAGTTATATAGCTTGATCGAGGACAACCCTTGGTCCTTCAGCTTCTGGATCTAGTCCATCATCTCCGTGATAGCCATCCTTTGATTATCGAGGAGCCTGTCCGTTACCAGCCGACAGGGCTCGCTCCTCTCCACGACGAATTCCGGCAACGCCACATCGCCGGAGGGGGTGGACTCCTTCACATAGAACCAACTCTTCTTCCACTCGCTCGCGACCTTCTTCGGCAGCATGAGCTTGACAAAGTTGACATTTGGCTCCAGCTGAAAGGTAATGCCTTCGGCCGCCAAGATTGGGCCGCCAGACCCTTCGCGCCCAATGCGGCCGTGGAAAAGTTCCAGCCACAACGGGAATTACGGCCTACAGCCGAGGTAGCACTCGCAGAAGGTGACGAAGATCACCAGCTGCTCGATGCTGTGCGGGCCGAGATACGACGGTTTAATCGTATAATACACGCAGAACCGCCGGAAGAATAATGAAGTAGGGAACCCCAAGCCCCTCTCCAACTGGCTTGGGAAGTAGATGAACTCGTTGGCGTGCGGCTTCGGCTCGATCTCGGAAGACGCGGGAATCCGCCAATTCCCTTTGCAGAGGATTCCGGCGTCCTCAAAGGACCTGAGCTGCACCGCGGTGCACTTAGATTTCCCCCACGAGCCTTTCGGAGGCGCCATCAGGAAGAAAGCCGGATCGCTCGGTCTGGAGAGTTTGGGTCGAGGGAAGACAGAAGAAATGGATGCACGAGAATGAGGAACATGAGGAAGGATCTGCATGACTGATCTGTCGCTCCCCTTATAAAGGAGTGCTACCCGCTAATCTCGGGGTAGCCATTACCCGCGGACTGCCCAATGGATAGTTTGACCAAGTTGATGGTCCAACTCCTTCACTCGACTCGCTAGCAACTGTGTTTGTCCATTCGCTGACGCAGTGACTGGAAACCTGGTGGAAAATTTCCTTTGTTTCGGCAGAGTCCATCACCGATTCGACTGGGCGTCCAGATTGGACTCGCTTACTCCAATTGCCAAATGAACACCTGTGTTTGAATCAACGATGGCCTCGGGGAATACTGATAGGGATATTCCGAAGGGGGTATGCCTAGCAGGACGTTCCGATTGGGTCAAAGGCTTAGCGAGTGGGCCTGTAGGACGACGACTGGAATGCAACTGAGGAGAAGGCCTGGCGATTGGAGACTGGAGGCCCAGAAGCGTACTAGAAGCCTAGTTGGATTAGGTTAAAGCCTCCGAATCCATATCTTGTTTGGTTGTAAAATGTAAACCCTAGCGAGGTGACTCCTATATAAACCTCCCTAGGGTACTCTGAGGACTTACGTTCTATCATACACCCCTTAGAGTGACTCGTTGCTTAGACGCCGAGCTCGCCACCCCTATAACTCGCTCTTCATCAATCTAATCTAGCAGGAGTAGGTCTTTACCCTCCGGCGGGCAAACCTGGGTAAACCCAGGTGCATCCGCCCCCATCTCGCACCGTAGATGGCCGCCAGCTCTCGCCCCTAATTCTATCAATCGCTGCCTACTGCAGCAACTGCTGTGGCCATTTCCACGACACCCGAAGAAGGGAAAATCATCCTTAAGGATATCCATGAAGGGGTGTGTGGTCATCATGCCAGCAGGCGAGCAATTGCAGCCAAGGCCTTTCGAGCAGGATTCTATTGACTCACGACATTATAGGATGCAAAAGATATCGTACAAACATGCGAAGCTTGTCAGTGCTTCGCAACAAAACCCAATGCACCCGTCGTAGAACTTAACCCCATACCTCTCGCTTGGCCATTCGCTCAATGGGGGATTTATATGGTGAGGAAACTTCAAAAATCTTCACAAGGAGGACACGTCTTTCTGCTAGTAGTCGACAAATTTACAAAATGGATTGAAGCAATGCCAGTCACCAGTCAAGATGGAATTTCTGCTGTGAATTTTAGCAAGTCAATAGTGTTCCGCTTTGGGGTGCCCAACAGCATCATCACCTACAATGGAACTAACTTCACTTCCAACAAGTTCAAGGAATACTGCAAGGATATGGGTATAAAAGTAAGCTACGCTTCAGTTGCCCACCCATAGACTAACGGGCAGGTAGAAAAGGCAAATGGGATCATCACCAATGGTATAAAGAAAATATTGTTGACGCCACTCGATAGAGCAAAGGGAACCTGGGTAGATGAGTTACCCTCCGTCCTATGGAGATTACGCACCACCCAAAACAATGAAACACAAGAAACACCTTTCTTTCCGGTCCACGGTGTGGAAGCCATCCTTCCAGTCGAAATAAATCACGAGTCTCCCTAAGTCGTCGAATATGATGGGGAAGAATCCCAAGAAGCACTCAAAGATGACATCAACACACTCGATGAAGCTCGCGACATCACTTTATAAAGATCAACCATCTACCAATAGAATCTACACAACTACCACAGTCGCCGACTGCATCCTAGGTCCTTCGTCGTAGGGGACTTGGTCCTTCGCCTCAAGCAAGATGGTCACTGTAAGCTGGAATCACTAAGGGAAGGGACTTATATCATCACAAAAGTGACCCCAAGTGGGGAATATCGGCTCCAAGACAAGAAAATAGGAGTCAAGTACTCCAATCTATGGAACGTTGCGCAGCTGCAATGCTTCTATGCTTAGAAAGTTATTTTTCTGCAATTTACATTGAATAAAGGCCAACGGCCAGGCGACTATGCCAAAACATGTACCTTCGTCTTTGGCTTTAGAGTAAAAGATAAGTTATTCAAAACTCAGCTTCAGTTTTCTTATTCAAGTACTCGGGGGCTTCGTCAGTAGAACATATTTATTCATGATGCTTATACAAGTTGACGCAATATCAGGTTAACAGACAAAAAGAGTTACATAAAGAACTAAAACTATGAGCCTATTTCCCGATGCAAGCATCCGAACATAGACTTGAGGGATACTTTGATCGGGAGCATTGTCGTGCACCTGGTAGAAAACTACAATCTACAGATGAGGTCAAGCATGACCCGGCAAAATCTTATCCTCCTGTGTTGAAAGCACACCCGATAAAATATAAAACTCCGATGGAGTCTACAAAATATGAATCTACAAGTATTACATCATTGTATCCTCAAACGGTTTCTCCCATCGGGAGCATTTATATACCTAACCCGAAAAAATAAGAAGTTGATAGCTTCAGCAATTCCAATAGCTAAACAAGACAGTCGATAAAATCTCAAAAAAAATCTTGGATCGCACCCGATGAGATAACAAGTCTGAATGTCGTGTCCACGACATGAAGGTAAGACCCCAGAATTTATCATGTGTGTCCTGGTAACCGCACATGAATGCGCTCTGCTAGCAAATTATCCGTATCAATGATATGATGAAAAATCTCGATGGACGCGTTGGGTACCGGAAATAATAGGACTGGAATTTGGTATTCGATAATACCTCAACGACCCGAACTGAATTACGCCAGCAAACTCCAAGTTCAAGCCTAGGGACTTGAATTTGATGTAGGTTCATAGTGTTTTTTTCCTTGGAGCAGTTAACTGATTCCTAATCCGTCGGATGCATCAGACCTATTATATCAAATCCCTACAATGATTAAAACAAAATAAAATAAACATGTTTCATAAAAAAAAACTTTGGCTCATGGAAAAATTGTCTTGGAGACTCAACCTGAAGTTGCGATTCGGATGGAGTCTCGGGGGCTACTGACATGGGTATGATTACTCTGGTTCTTATGACCAGTTACCCTGGATACATAAAGGTTCACAGCCATGAAGCCCAAGAGGAAGGCCCAAAAGGCATCCAACGAAAGGCATAGATTGCCAGACAAGAAAATAGGAATCGACATTGTATTATTGTTGTAATTGTAACTTGAAATCTATCCTTATATGGCCTCGGGACCAGCCTATTATATATAGGCTAGAAGGAGCCAGCAGAGAGGTACCAGGAAAAGCCTTGAGCGATCTGTATCGATTTGTTTATAAGCAATCAGGCAACTTCGACTCCCTTGTTTGTCTCATTAGCCGACGAAATCCCCAGCGTTCACTTTTCCACGAAACACAAGTCGATAACCATGGGCATTGCTGAGGTTACCCCTTGTCAGCCCAATCCATCGAGATGTGATGGCAGATTCGAGGCCCAACTGGCAGTACGAAGGATGGAGCAAGGTTAGCGTCGACGCCTTCAACGAGATCGCTATGCGCATGGACACTACCAACACCATCCGGCTGGTTGTATGCTCCAAGGAGTTGAACCTCCAATTCACTACAGGAAAAGGTAGCAGATGCCCCAACCACGGTTGCGGGACATTGGTCGCCTACCTCTAGGTCCACAACCACAAGATCGTGTGCCCGCACAGCCCGTGGAACTGCATGGAGGATGGATGCGTGTTCACCGCCTCGTCCACTGTGCTCCTCGCCCACCTCAAAGAAGCTCACTCGATGAGGGTGTGTTGTTTCCGCTATGATACAAAATGCAGGTACATCTCTAAGCCTCTATCGGCAATAGAACTACGAACAGTAGATATCATTGGATCCGGGGATGATGGTATGGTGTTCGTGGTACGATTTGGCACATGCCAAACGCTACACATCATATCCGTCGTATGCGTTAGGTCAGTGGTGTGCTTGTCACGTGGTACATGGTGAAGTTTTGGTCGTGGACGGTGATTGGGGGATAAGGATCAAAAGTTTTGGGTTATGCGTGCCAGAGATCACCACGTCACCAAATGGCATCGCACTCGACGAGCTGAAGTGGTTTCTGATAGTACTGATGTTGCACCTGGTCGCTCGTTGACCGTCGGAGTTCACCCTGGAATAACGTCTTTTCATCGACAAGATGCATGAGTGAGATAAACACATCTTAATGTTCATAGGAGTATTTGAACTGCTAGAAAGACTTACTACATGTTCAGCTACTGCTTATGTACTATATTTTGTAGTAAGACCTACTATATGTAGTGGTACTTATCATTTTGGGACATGTGTTTCCTAGCTTAAGGTATTTTTGAGTATTCTGTATGGATTTCTGCTACTGCTAATCTATCGACCGATCGAGTGAAGAATAAAGTCTTGCCTTCCTTTTGAATCAGGCCTTGCTACATCTATTGAATTACAATGTCTACATTGCTTAATCTATCAATTCTTTAGGTTATTGTCTGTATACTGCTAATCGGTCACTTTGAAATGTTGTTTAATCTATCAGTGCTGTTGAATATGAATTGGGAACCTATCAATATTTTTTGGTCTTATTCTGTACTACTAAATCTTTCAAAGCTACCGAATATGTCAAATGTTTTATTGTTACTATTAGTACAATATTTTGTAGAACTAATAGGGATGTACTAGTACTTGTACGTATCAAGTGTAGTAGATTGTCTTGCTTTTCTTTTAAAACTTGGTGTTATGATGATCAAGATGAGTCTTGGGAATTTTGGGTTGCATATGGGGGTCACACATGCATTAACGTGAGAAGGAGGTATTCACACAGAAGTAGATTTGATCGTGAGTTTTTCTTGCTCCAATAATCGAGTGTGTTCAAAGAAAAGGGAAAACTGATCGTCCACCAATTTTTTTTGAGCCAGAACAAGAACTGATTCTCTTTGTACTGCTATTGTACTACTATTGAATTTCAAGCAGGGAAGTTACTAAATCTATCAAATGTTCTGTCATTGCTATTACTAAAGCATTTTGTGGAACTAATACTGACATACTCGTACTTGTTTAAATCAAGGGCAGTAGATAGTCTTGCTTTTATTTTGAAACATGGCCTTGTCACAATCAAGATGAGACTTAGGCATTTTGGGTTGCATATGGGGGTCACATGGGCATTAATGTGAAAAGAAGGTACTCAAAAGCAGACTTGATTGCCAGTTTTGCTTGCTCCAATGGTCGAGTGTGTTTGGAGAAAAGGGCAAACTTATCGCGCAACAAGTTTTTAGAGCTAAAACAAGAACTAGGTCTCTCTGTATTGCTATTGAATTTTAGTGTCTGTATTGCTGAATTGGTCACTTTATAATGCTGCTGAATCGGTCACTTTGTAATGTTGCTTACTCGGTCACTTTGTAATGTTGCTGCATCGGTCAAGTGTTGCTGAATATGAACTATGAATCTATCGATGTTTTTTTATCTTATTCTATACGGCTGAATTTTTACATGTATATTTTTCAAAAGAATTATCGCTTTTACCCTCCCTCTATGAGGTCTTTGTTTTGAATCTGTCCAAGCCATAGCATAATGCAATTTTTGTTAACAAGGAGAAGAAATCTAGCCTATTCGGCCTCTCTTTAGTCCATAACATTTTAATTTGGGATTTTTTGGTGTCAGGTGACTGCTGACCACAACCTAGTGAAATTTGAGAACAGAGATCATGGATCCCAGAACATTTAAATTTGACCTTTTCGGTGTCACGGGACTATTGACCACAACCCAGTGAAATTTGAGAAACGAGCTCATGGAGCATAGCCTAGAACATTTTAATTTGACCTTTCCGGGGTAAGGGGACTGCTGATCACAACCCACTGAAATTTAAGAAAGTAACCCATGGAGCATAGCCCATTGAGTATAGCCCATGTAGAATAGCCAAAATCTTTTTAATTTGGCCTTTTGGGCATTACCCAACACCTCTTAAAAACAACTCCTCCCACACATGTTTTTAATAAACTACTTCATTATGTGACATTTTATAAATTTAGAAGCCAGGAGTGTTGCCCTTTTATTTTAGAAGAGATAAACATGGACACAAAAAATCTTTTTAAGAGACTAATGCATAAGTTATAGGTATGAAAAATACTTTAATGATAAATTTTCTAGAAATATCTTTGGCGTAGTGGAAACACACTCAGTTTACATCTATTGAAATTCTTGAGTTCGAATCCTCTATGCATACATATCTTCGTTTTACATTTTTCCTTGTAGCAATATTGCTTTACAGGATTAGCACTATAAATAGAGAGGACACAAGTGTCTGCGTTGCATTCATGTATAAGAAAATCTAAGAATTTTTGCGCAAAACTAAAAGACCTATAGAGGGATCGGATCTCTCTTGTTCTGATAAAAAAGTCAGGGCAAGTGCTATGGATTTCAACATGACCTTGTTGAATTCTTTGTTTTTGAGGAAAACATTTCAAAATTTCAGTATTCAAATAATATATCTGAATTATAAAAGAATATGTAAATGGAATGATAAATAGTAATTAAATTGCAATAAGAAATAAGAATTGGATTCTTATTAATGAATAACATACAATATTTACAATTCTCAAATTATTAATGAAATAAAAATTTAAAACATTACATTGTCCTTTATAATAAAGGAATAAGAGAAATGTACAAATTTCAATTAAAGGAAAACATAAACTTTATTATTTAAAACAAACAATAAAACATTTCTTTACAAAATAAGAATTGATAAATAAAATAATTCCTTTATTACAATCATACCAATATTACGATGTTTTACACTTCACGAAAGAAAAAGGAAATTACAAGAATAATAAAAAGGGAAATCATAATCTAATCTTCATTCCTTCCTATCGTTATTCTTCTTCTGATCCTGCAAACAAAACAAATAAATAAAACAAATAATAAGAAGAGAAGGGGTCAGTGTAGTGTTTTTCCTCTTATAACGAATAGTGTAATGCACTGTAATCATTTCATCACTGAGCCAAATCTTAAAGGGACAATTTTCACCAAATGAAGTATTTGTTCTTTAAATAAGAATGGTTTCAGTGCAACATCAATAACCAAGGGGCAAGTTTCACCAGATAAGGGCATAGTAAAGAAGTCGAAGTAACAACTAGATTACTTGATCTGATCCATAGGTAAAGTCAAATAGTTAAGCAGCTCACACATCACATGCAGTTAGTGTGCTGTCAATAGCAGGTGAGAGGAAGAGGGCATAAGATCATAGCTTGCACACATCAAAGTCTGCTTTGCTCACCGGTTCACTAGCTCACAGCCATAGAAAATATTTCGAGTTAAGCTCACAAAGAACCACCACAACAATCTGCTAGGTTCTTACCAAATCCACCAGTAGAACATCACGGAAAGCCACCAGAAAAACATACAAGATGGTCACCTAATGAAGGGGTGGTTTAGGAGGATAGAAAGGTCACGCAAGAGCTAGGAGAAGCAGAACTAGTTCTAGGGGGTGCAGAGCAAGGCCAAGGAGGAGGAGCAGTCAGCAACATCAATCATCAGGGTAGCAGGCAACAATAGCCACAAGCATACAATCCATGGTGTAGAAACCACTCTACAAGAAACATATATGTTGATCTTTAAGATCCTTATTTAGCACCTGTTCTTATCAATTAAGAGCAAGAATTGAGCAGTTGTAGTTTTACTCTCAGTCTAGCATGCAAGTGGCATGTCTGGATCATCACAGAGTTAGTTGTCTCTATTCTTATATTAAATTGGTGTCACAGTCTTAGCATCATAGGCAGGGACTCTTTCCAAATACTTCAACCACTAAATATTAGAAAGAAAGGTTCCATCTAGTCCAGCAAACTAGACGACAGCAGTTTATGCTACAAGAAGGGTTGCTGTGCACACTCCAAAATAAGGCACCACAACAACAACCTCTAGGCAGCAGAAGCCATCATATAGGGACCCAATAAATTATTCCCAATTTATCCTGTCATGTTGACAGTACAAATAGGGAACACCAAATGAATTCAAATCATTTTCTAGCCAAGCAAGATCCACACTAGAACTAGTTTTACCACAATAGTATCAACATAATCCATTTTTTAAGCATAAGCAATCATGCTCTGTACTTACTATTCCCATCAGGAAAGAATGAGTTGTTGGATATTGTTGATCTCAGAGATACACCCAAGTGGGGTGTATATTCATCATTGAAAATTAAAAGCATCAAGTAACATCTATCCAAATTACAACCTAGGTCTCAGACTGTGCATCACTCACCTAAGCTGGTCTCCTCTAGTTTTAAAACTAGATACAAGAAAATACAGAGATGGTTTTCTATTGGGCACATCCCAATTTTTGGGTAGCACCTCAACAGAAGCCAAGATAACAACCATATGTCTATCATCAAGACATCTTATGCAAGCTTTTATAGATCAAAACAATAAATCATTTTCCTAACAAATCATTTAGGAATCATTCTTTTCCTCTCAGACCATTACCGAAAATAATCATAAAGAGTAGTTAGGTCCTAACCATAGTCTCATGTACATCATCAGGATGAGATCCTTAATGAAGCAAAAGCTACAGTGATTCCTCATAACCAAACCATCAGAACACATTGCACACATAGCTAGCAACATTGCTTCAGTAATTAAAGTATTCTAGCTATAGCCAATAAGTATATGTCCACCAAAAGCAATGACCTTTCCATCAATATTAAACCAATTAGGCAACAATACGAAATGCATACTGATAGTGAGCAATTGCCATGAAACATGGTCAATAGTTCTAAATCAAGCTTAGCACCAATGTTCTCATAGTACACTCATAGTAATAATACACCTAAATCAACATGTGTGATCATTGACAACAACAGCAAGGAAGATGAACCTAGAACAGAGAGGAACCCTAATCGGGGTTCATGCAAATAGCCACACAGTGAACTAATAAGGGGAAAATAGAGAGTAAGAGATGAACATGTGGTAAACTTACTCGTAGTCCTCGTTAGATTTAGAAGAGGAAGTAGCGCGACCGACGGTGAGGTCCATGATGGCACGAGGAGCACCTAAGGGCACATCAACCCACACCACGCCGCAGACACGGCCGTCACAAAAGCGTTGGTGGCCACAAAAGCATCACGGCAACGCCATATCACTGTCGCAGGATCGTCTAGGAACCACGCTAGCATTGAGGGTTGAAACCCTAGGTGCTAGGGAGGTGGCGGCACGGACAGTAGGGGCGCGAGAGGCGAATTGAGATGGATAGGAATGTGCAGCAACACCGTCTGCATCGCTCAGCACCTCAGATGCGGCTGAGAAGGCCAGGAACGGCCCAGGATCAAGAACGACAGTCGCGGCGGCAACAGATTGCCGTAGAGGAGGCACGTTGTAAGCAAGGAATAGAGGATGGAGAAGTGATGGGTGCTGGGTCAGGTGAGACCAACCCAGTGCGGATTCGGCGGGGGATTTTGACCTGACCCAGCTGGGCCGGGTCGGGCCAGGCCTAGGTTTTAAGGAAATGGAACCTTAATTTATTTAGTAAAAGACCAAAATACCGTTGAGACTAAATGAGCTCTAGAAAAATAAATAAAAATCCTAAAAATAAATATAATATGTCCAAAATGATCACAAAAATATAATCTACCTAGGAAAAATACTAAATTATATTTTAAGGTGATAAATTTAAAAAGAATAATTTAGAACATCTATTTTTCATGGAATTTCCTAAAATTAAAGATAATACCTAAAAATAAGTAAAATTCACTTTTGTGATTCTAAATAAATATTTAATATAACAAAAATAGTAGTTTGGATTTTTAGCCAAGAACACTAAATTATATATTTCTAAAATACTTATTCCTTGAAGGAATTTTCTAAGGATAAAAAATAATATATTAAAAAACAAATAAAAATCATTTTTAAAACTTCTAAACTAATAATTAATGGAAGGGAAATATTAGTTTATATTTTAAACTAATAAATTAAGTTGTGTATTTTGAAATATTCATTCCTAGAATTTTATGAAATTTAGGATAATGCTTAAAAATAAATAAAAATCATTTTTAAGATCTTAAATAAATATGTTTTACTAGAAAAATACTAAGTATATTATTCCATAAGTTTTTAAGATTTAAAACAATAAATCTTTATCTATCTTATAAAATACATGTTTTGTTAATTCCTTCAAAATTATTTCCTAAATAATAAACAATCACATTTATTTATAAAACCTTAAATCCTTTACATATAAATACTAATTCCAAAGCCATGACTTAGATCTATAATAAGATTTAAATGTAAACTATTAACTTTATAAAACTCTTTTAAAACTTTAAATCATATTTCAACCAACAACTTTAAGCTAACTTTGTTTATCATTCACCTATATGGATGGTGAATTTTCTTTATCTCTTAACCATATTTAACATGACTTCAAACCATAAGAAATTAATAAGATCATCATTATGCTCCCATTAATAAGTTGCATATTGTTTTCATAATAGCAAATCAAATTTAAACTCGTCATTCACTTAAATTGGAAGTGAATGATATCACACTCTTAATCATACTCATAAAAACTTTAAAACATGGTAATAATCTACACCGTTACACCTTAATGTATTTATATTTTTCTAATTTTAGTCTGAAATACCTTAAACATCAAAGTTTAGGAATTCAACTTTACTTTTATAGTTAACTTTGGTCTAAGATAAAACCAACCCAAAAGTATGATGACTCACCATCAATTATAACTATAAGAAACCATAACCTTAATACCAGAATTCTTCAAGATTGATACACTTCTTATAAACAATATTTTCTTCAAAAGTTATTTGTTTTGCCACTTCAAGCAAACACATTGTGTTATTCCTTTTAAGTCTCAACAATCAAACATATGGAATTTCATCATAGTTACTAGATGGCAATTAACCTCGCTCTTAGATTGTTATTGTACTCTACTTTCATAGCTTGTATGTTAAGATTTAAGTTCCTTATAGATTTATTTTCTTGTCAAGTAAACTTAAAGATAAACCAAATCATAAATAAATCACCTAAGTTTAACTCATCCACATTATTCAGGAATTATCTTAGGATTTTACAAAATGCATTATATTACTTATGCATCACGACATATTGCTTCTTTAAACATTAGTCCTTACCGGACCAATGATGTCGTTTTCAGATGTTGAATCTTCTATTGTCTCGAAGACCTTGAGTGCATAATCTTGCAATCACAAAAGGCAAGTTCACACTTGCTCATGTCCTTTGATTATTTTCTATCAAGTATTTGCAAATCCAATGTTGTCATCACCTACATTTCAAAAGGTTAGAAAACACTATTTTCATGATTAAATATGAACTATTGGTTACTGGTCCAGGGTGATCAGTTAATCTATTTAAGGCCGGCAATGGAAACCACGTTGTATGGGAATATATCATCTAGGACTTAACAACCAATGTCACCAGTGATTACCGTAAATTACGCGTTAACCATAAGATCTACAATGACTCTAGGGAAGTTAGCTGGATCTTCTCCCTCTCATATGTCAACGGACGACCGAGCCATGGCTGTAATTCTTGGAGAGAATTGCCAACACATGGGTGGGAACCCTCAACGTCCAACGGCATTTGGTGTCTACGAGGATTGTGTGTTTCAGGCTGTAATTGGAAACAAGTTTTATCCTGGGTCTGGCATGCAATCCAACTGGCATATCGGGTCACAGAGAGGTATAGTCATCGGCTTGGATTCTTATACTAGGCCCCACACCTAAGGAAGTGTGGACGTGTAAGCTACCAGGTTGTGAAACAAGGATAAGGATCTCTTATAGGTAAATCAACGCACCTCTGCAGAGTGTAAAAAAGTATGACATGTTACTACATGTTTCGGGAAGGAGCTGCGAACGTTGTAGGAAAGGAACTCTATGAAGTTCTAATCAACCTATAAAGGCTGACGGACATAGATTTTTAGAATAAAAGCAACTTTTGAAGAAATGTTTACGAAAATCTGCATATCCTATGACCTTTGGTTTGTGGTTGTAGTTAGTGCATCATACACTCCTTTTTAGTGAACCTGCTGAGTACGTTCGTACTCAACCGTACCTTCTTAACCCTTGCTAGGTTCTAAAGCTGATGAAGACAACTTCAACTTATACTCAAAGGAATCAACACCGAAAGCTCAAGTTCTTCAATAAAGTCAATGGAGTCAATTTACACATCAATTGAAGTGAAGACGAAGTTACTGATTAGATAGGATTATAATATCTAGCCTTAGAACCGATTTCTGTAGAGCATTGCTATAGCAGCAATTGCAAACCAGATAGTTTAGATGCTAGTATAGTAGTTGGACATTTATGAGTTGTTATTTCTGGTTCTTCTTTATAGAAAGTTTCATTCTCTCTCTTTAACTTAGAATGTTCTCTGGATCTTTTGTAAAGAGTCGAGTTGTAACCTATAGTCATGTCTTGGACCTGCTATGTTTTTGTTGTACCACTCTGAGGGATGTAATACTAGTGGAACGGTGTTTCATTGGTGTTATGTCAATGACTATAGTGTACTACATCAGGCAGTGGTATGATGGGTCACCGCATTTATGGTGAGGCTGACATCGTGGACCCACTACAGAGTTCTTCGAGTTTAATGGGCAGGTTTGGAAACAAAGTTAAGTACTTGTACAGAGAGGCTGGCATCAGGGACCCACTAGTCAGAACATACACGGTTGCATCAAGATATGTTAAGAAGGTCAAAATAACGGATGCGACCAAAAGAAAAAGTCCAACATAGACATGTTTCATACATGGCTACTGCATCGAGCAACATTGGCAAGGGCACAATGGCAGTCATGACCAGGGAAAATATGACCAAGATAGACATGTTTTTTGTCCAAAGCGGCTGGCATTAGGGGCCCCAGCAGCAAGAAACATATATAGTAGTACACGGCTGCCACATCAAGAAAGGTTACCAAGGTCAAAACGACGGAGCGACCGAAAAATTTCCAACATACACACGTTTCCTCTATAGAGGAGGCTAACATGAGGGAGACACCCTGAATAAATGGATGATGCATCGAGCAGCGATATCAAGTTCAAAACAGGGAGGTGCGAGCGGATATAGATAGTCCATCGTACACATGTTTATTTTAATGAGTGGCTGACATGGGGGACCCAACAGCCTTACTAAACGACAGATGCATTGAGCAACATTATCGAGTTCAAATCCAGGAGGTATGACTAAGGAAAAAATCTATCATACACACGTTTCTTCTAATGAGAGACTCACATGTGGGACCCAGCAACCTGAATAAACGACAGATGCATCGAGCAACGCTATCAAGTTCCAAACAGGATAGCGCGAGCGAAGGAAAAATTCCATCATACACACGATTCTTCAAATGAGAGTGACATATGGGACCCAATAGCCTGACTAAACGGAGGATGCATCGAGCAATATTATCGAGTTCAAATAAGGGAGGCGCGACCAAAAAGTATGGTCCGCTAGAGACATTGACATCCGGGACCCACACACCTCAAAAGATTTCGGCCAGTCAACATCGAGCGAGGAATCATATCAATTCATCATATCACCATGGTGTTAACCTACTACCATATCAAAAGTGGGTATCATCCTACCACCACCACGAGTTCACCGTCACATGAGGGGTTACCATATACCACCTCATGAGAAGACTCGATAATAAGAATTTTTTAGGATAGGTACGGCATCACTGAAATAAGGAGTCAACCATCACAAATTTCTTTAATCTTTAAATTATCCTTGTTAGCCTCACTAGGTTGAGCATATCAAAGATCATGTATTCTAGCTTCTTCTTTTCCTCCTTCAAACTCCCCCTTTCCTCTTCCCATTTCTTATGTCTGCCTGTCATTATATTTTCTTGGGATTTATGCACTTGCTTTAGCATATCCACTTCATTCTTCACCTTCTCCACCGATTCCTTATTATCTCTTGCTATGGTGCCCCTAATCCTGGAAAAGTTCTTCGTCAACACCCTTTTCTCAATTTCATCCATGAATTTGTTCACATCAAGTAACAGACTAGAGTACTTCATCTGAATCTTGTTCTTCTCATCATCTAGCTCCTTCACCAACTTTGTATTCTCAACCCTCTCGTCGATTCTAGCATTGATGTTGTCATGAACATTTCCCGAAGTCTTCCTAATGCATTTTTTGTTGTTTCCTGCCATTCCTCATCCAACCAACCTAGAAACCCACAATTCCTAACTTCCTGTAAATCAGGTGTTCATTGTTACATCTAATGGATGAGCTAGTAAGTGAGGACTCTAATCAAGATTTCATGGTCATAACTAGTGGATGAGCTAGCAACTAATAAATCGGAAGAACTTACATTCTGCACCTATAAGAGACAAAATATGCATCCAGTGTTGCTCCCTTCAAATGCAACACGCTTGACAGGCACAAGCTTATGTACGCGGCACACCTTAGGCCAATATATTGCAATGCCGCAGAATGTGGGATCTTTGATGCAGATAGGAGCATAGTCCATGTCCATGAGGTCCTAATAGACCAAATCGAGTTTATCCGAGGCCTAATTGTAAATTCCCAAATCACCAGAAAACCTTCACCCTAGGGAGGAACTAGAGAACATTGAGTTTATCCCTAGATGCGATTTGGTCGAGCTTTCGCTATCATTCTAGCTTGACATGGCGACTGGAGAGACTACTCGACGAAGAGGAGTCGGTAGTCTTCATGGGAACGTCTTCGCTGCAGCCGCCGATGACCGGAGATGAGGGAGCCGCCTACAACTACTTGACCAAGGAAGAGAGCTCGATAAGGGGAATGGTAGTTTTGGTTTCGGCAGTGAGCGGGGGAGGAGGAGGGAGTGTTTTGACGGGGGGTGAGCGAATATCTCCTGCCCCTTTCCGCTGGAGTGAAAAAGTTCCTGTCGGCACCATCGTCGGCCGCACTCGTGCGGGAGAACGTCACTTTTACATCACGTTGGCACATACGAGACTGGCTCGCTAAAAACGCTCGATTCGAGTGTTGCCAATAGGCCGGGCTGGGACTGCTTTATAGTTTGCGTTGGCGCAGTCAAACTTCTCATACAAGCATCCAAACTGTTTATTTTCATTGCCAACGGGACCGACGAACGTCATGCAAGCTACCAAACGTATCCTTAGAGATGCTCTTTAGGCTGCAGGCACTGATTGCTGGAGACCCACCCAGTGATGCCGCACTGTACACGATCAATTCCACTCATGCATGGCTGGGTGCGATGCCGCAGCCGGCGCGGCGTTGCCACGTTGGGCACGGGCCTTTTCGTCGATCAGTTACTCTATGTACGGCCGACGCAGTGCCGTCTGCCGTGCTGCCCCCTCCGCCGGGAGCCGCAGGGAAACCTCGTTCGCTGGCTCTGCGACGCGTGCCGGCCGTCTTGATTGATCGGACTAACGCTAATTTATTGCCGTCCTGCTGGACACGCGCGACGTCGCAACGGGCCGGCTAGCAGCTGCAGCTGGTCCTCGATCGGCTGCGCGTACATTTCAACTCCCCGATCCCATCGATCCATGAACAACTACGTACCGGCGTGTCCAGCAGTCCTGCTGGACAATTACGTTGCTAGCGCAAAGCCGTATGTCGACGGAAGAACACATGCATATACTAGTGCATAAACGAAATCGTCCTTTCACTGTAGGAAATATCTTATCGAATCGCATCAACATTTTAATATCCCCTACTCATATTTCATAGTAGAAGCAGAAGAATATGTACTACTGCTACTGCAGAAGGGGAAGTTTCATTTGCTCTCCTTCGTAAACCAGGAAGCAGGAGCCCAGGCCGCCAGGCGGGCGGGAAAGTGGGGGCGTACCGGCCGCCGAACGAACGCCCCGCGACGGCATGCATGCACCTGCACCTGCTGCAGCGGAGTCCTGCGCACATGCGCTGATGCGCAGATCGGGCGGTCAAGTCGGGTCGCAGCCTCGCAGGGGCAGCATATCCATCCGATCGATAGACACGCACGTACGTATGACTACGACACGCACGTAGCTACTAGCTAGCTTGGGTACGTACGTATACAGCGCGCGCAATCATTCGAGACACGTATGTCCTGCGGCCGCTGTAACGTGGCCCGCGGCGCCGCAGCGACACAGAGCCTGACTTGCACGCGCGCGCGCGTGCGTGCCCGCGCCTGATTGATATTTTTCGCCGATCGATCCTAGCTTAGCGGCTACCCGGTGCCGGTGGCTCCCCCCACGGGACGAGCCGAGCCGATGGACCACCGATGCGCACGGCGATCGGGCAATGAGCGAGCGGCAGGTGTACGTACCGTTTGCGTCCATCCAAACTCGATCAGGTGTACGTGCATCATGCATGCTGATGCACACGTACGATCGATCTTTCTCGTTCCATGCGAAATGAACACGCCGATCTACGTCTCAACAGAGACCTACCCAATGAACGGGAATAATGGGACCGCTGAGGCGAGAGACAACGGCCTGCTGTGCCATGCATGCGGACAATGAACATCGACCCGGCCCGGCCGGTATCGTGCCGCGGTTGATTGGTCTGCAGGGCGGCTCTGCGGGCAAGACGCACACATACACCGCCGGCCGCTCTACGTACGGGTGGGCTCTTTGGCTAAGCGTTGACGCTTAATTGGCTAGCTAGCTCCTGCACTGCACTGCACCGACCGAGATGATCGACCCATGTGGCTCTATCGATCGGTCCTACGTACGTGCCGCAATCTACGACGTACGCGTGCCCCACCACGGGCTGTCTGCATGCCGCCCTCCTGCCTATGCAAGGAGCGGTCTCTTGTAGTTGTGCCCATCACGCTACGTGCATATCGAACTTCCAGATCCGTCTCCCGTCGTACATATCCTAGCGAGAGCTAGCTAACCCTCTTGCATGCATGGCATGGCATATGCAACTGGGATACTACCACGACTCCTTAATCTAGACACCCGATCGATCAAGAATCTATCGGAATGGCACGTACAGCAATCATATCGGAGGAGTAGATTCTATCAGAATTGGGCGGCTCCTGCATCCGTGGGACCTGACCAACCACGCCAAACATTCCTGCCTGCCACATCAAACTTTCTTTAGCTATATATATAAAGAGCATTATTACGTTGCTAGCGCAAAGCCGTATGTCGACGGAAGAACACATGCATATACTAGTGCATAAACGAAATCGTCCTTTCACTGTAGGAAATATCTTATCGAATCGCATCAACATTTTAATATCCCCTACTCATATTTCATAGTAGAAGCAGAAGAATATGTACTACTGCTACTGCAGAAGGGGAAGTTTCATTTGCTCTCCTTCGTAAAGCATGCCCGCTTCTGCTCCCCCACCCACACCCACGCACACGCATCAATGCATCAGACGATCCGGATCGTATCTTATCTGCCTGTTTATCAGTTAGTGATGGCCCACCTCTTTTCCCGCTCGGCCCGGACACCCGTTTGTCCATCTGCGTACGCGTGTACTTGTGTGTACAGGGAGACATGGTCACTGTGCACGGAACCGTCGCTCTCGACAAATTCTCGTCGTACCTCCTTGTTCCCGTTGCTCCTCTTTTTTTTTGCAACGATACCTGCAGCTTCGGCGGTGGTAGATGTGTTCAGGCTGTCGATCTATTGCGGCGTCGTTCGAGTCGCCGAGTCGTCCTATACGTGCGACATGCGGTATCAGGTACGTGTGTTGATTGCAGGTCCCGTCCCCAGTCAGGTCCCTTATGACACGAGGTATCGATCGATCGGACTGCTATTTTTTTTCCACGAGAGTCCATGTACAATACGACTATAAAGTGGGGAATAGGGGGAGGGGGGTACGGAAGCAAGGCTCCTGATATCGGCTTCATGTAGCTAGCCAGCCTATGGCGAGCAGATCATGCCGCCATAATTGAACTAAATAACTTCATCACATGGCATAAAGAGAAATTGCATGCCTTCAGGAAGAGAACTTCGTACGTCGCATGCCATCTCTGTTGAGCATGGGGCATGGGGCTTGCAACATCTAGAAGGCCATGCATGGCCTCAGCTATGACTCAACATATAATGGTTGTTGAGTATACGTTTATAGTGCGACTGTGCGAGCTATTCAAAAAGTCATGTGAATTCGAGTTTAGTACCGTTATTCTCTTCCGATATACTCCATCCATTCTAGTAAAATATAAGATGTTTTAGCCCATCTCTGAAACCCATGTATGTAGACGATTTTTAGTGTATAGGTTCAGAGCAAAATGAGCGAACATACATACAATAAGAAACGTAGATACGTAGGACTCATATTTTATGATATACGTAATATACAGATATTTTAGGACTGATAGTAGAAACGTAGATACGTTGCATTAAGAATAATGGACTCAAACGATGGACGCCTGACACCTGTCCCTTGAATTGCTCTCATCGAGTCGTGAAGGGAAATGCTAGTACTAGGAAAAAGGGTATAGGAACGAGAGGGGTACCTTCTACGAACACGTGGCAAGAAAGCAAGCAAGGGAGAGATATTTGTCATAGTAGCAATTTCCATGTTAGACCAGTGCTACTCCTCGTGCTATACTAGGCATCGTTTGGGGCATGCATTCCCACAATATATTATATTCAAAGGAATTCAATAGATTGACATATGGGGTGAAGTCAAAAAAATGAAAGAAGAAGAGAAAATTGGTCTAACTAGTACGCTGCACGAACCGGATGGATCGAATAACGCCCTCCTCACAGCTGTCCCGTAATCCCGTGAGAAGGTCAACTCCTCTGACCGCACATGCCTTTTGAATTTCTGATTGGGATGCTAACCTACTAGTAGTAGCATACCAATATCTTGTTGAACATTAATTCCAAAAGAAATGGCATACTATTTCTCTTGTCCAAATCCAAATATTAAGATTAGGATGTATGCGTACGACCAGTTCCATGATGATGCTACGTAGTACAAAAGATCAGTTCAACACCTGTCATTCCTACCCAAAGGCTGCTTTAACCGGTCAGTGAAACCGGCAAGCTAAAGCAGTATTACAGTTTATACCTCAATAGTACTAATACTTAATGAATCAATGACATAGAGAATGACTCACATAATCGTCATACTACTAGTACTAGTAGATGGAACCAAGCTAGCATGAGCCCAATCAGTAGATACTGTTGCGAATAAAAATATCTTGAGACCACCTAAGCGATGTGATGATGCAGTGCAGGCCAGGAGGACAGGGGATATTACGAGAGTCATCATCAAGCTGAGCATGCGGCCAAAACAAAGCAGCATTTCCTTATAGGAGGTGGGAGGGTGGCAGGAAGCAGCAGTCGTTCGTAGGATAGGAGAGAGCGTGTACAGTAGCTGCTATGCTACTCGACCAGCCAGCGTCGCTGAGACAGGACAGGGGCCGGAAAGGGAGATGTGTGAGCTGTTCGTGTTTCTCCCCCTCCTTCGCTCCTTGGCGCGCTGGAAAGCTGTATCTGCTACGTACACAGCACCTGCGTGGATTGGCTAATTGATTATTAATCAGTCCAGCTTTTACTGAATTGGTTTATGCAATAATTCGCTCAGCCGCACACGCACAGCTCTGCTCTGCTCTCGTGTTGGCCTTACTAGTGGGTGAACTCATCTGTGGGTGTCGTAGTAGTAGTAGATCTTTGTTCAGGGCGCGGCCAGAGACCATCGCCAATCTATAAATACCTGCCACCTCCCCCGCATTTCCCTCCACACCCCGGCACCACCACCCATCCGAGACCATCTCCTCCTCCTTCCCAATCAACGAAACCAACAAGGCAGAAGCCTCTCTCTCTGCTTCGAACGAACCCATGGGTGCCTTCATCCTCTTCCTCTGCTTGCTCGCCCCTTTCGTCGTCCTGGCATGCGCCCTCCGCGCCAAGAAGAGGAGGTCGTCGTCGTCGTCTTCCGGCGGCAAGGGTAGCCTGCCGCTGCCCCCGGGGACGATGGGGTGGCCGTACGTGGGCGAGACCACCCAGCTCTACTCCTCCAAGAACCCCAACGTGTTCTTCGCCAGGAAGCGCAACAAGTACGGGCCCATCTTCAAGACGCACATCCTGGGCTGCCCCTGCGTCATGGTGTCCAGCCCGGAGGCGGCCAAGTTCGTGCTGGTGACGCAGGCGCACCTCTTCAAGCCCACCTTCCCCGCCAGCAAGGAGCGGATGCTGGGGCGCCAGGCCATCTTCTTCCAGCAGGGGGACTACCACGCCCACCTCCGCCGCCTTGTCTCCCGCGCCTTCTCCCCGGACTCCATCCGCGGCTCCGTCCCTGCCATCGAGGCCATCGCGCTCCGCTCCCTCCGCTCGTGGGACGGCCTGCAGGTCAACACGTTCCAAGAGATGAAGACTGTGCGTCCCCGCTTCCTCTGCTCTGCTCTGCTTTGTTGTGCTGCTCTCCTCTGTTATGTGTGTGCTGATGGTTTTAGCTTTGTTTGCGCAGTACGCTCTGAATGTGGCATTGCTGTCCATCTTCGGCGACGAGGAGATGCAGTACATCGAGGAGCTGAAGCAGTGCTACCTGACGCTTGAGAAGGGGTACAACTCCATGCCTGTGAACC
Organism: Avena eriantha; assembly: GCA_910589775.1. Lineage (NCBI taxonomy): Eukaryota > Viridiplantae > Streptophyta > Magnoliopsida > Poales > Poaceae > Avena > Avena eriantha. The sequence continues at coordinate 302,709,967 of OU342745.1, read as the reverse complement.
TGCCCGGCACGCTGTTCCACAAGGCCATGAAGGCCCGGAAGCGGCTGGGCGTCATTGTGGCGCACATCATGTCGGCCCGGCGCGAGCAGGAGCGCGGCAACGACCTCCTGGGCTCCTTCATGGACGGCAAGGAGGCCCTCACCGACGAGCAGATCGCCGACAACGCCATCGGCGTCATCTTCGCCGCGCGGGACACCACCGCCAGCGTCATCACCTGGATGGTCAAGTTCCTCGGCGACAACCCCGCTGTGCTCAAAGCCGTCACCGTAAGTCCTCAACAACAACAGTTAATAACCTGGAACAGTCGCTTCCGTACTAGGAGTAGATCGAAAAGCATTCGCTGACCAGACCGATTGAACAATAACAGGAAGAGCAGGCTGCGATCGCCAGGGAGAAGGAGCTGTCCGGCGAGCGGCTGTCGTGGGCCGACACGAGGCGGATGCGGATGACGGGCCGGGTGATCCAGGAGACGATGCGGGTCGCATCCATCCTCTCCTTCACCTTCAGGGAGGCCGTCGAGGACGTGGAGTACCAAGGTGAGCAGAGCAGAGACATCATCGACTTCCTAGTCGTTTCGTTCGTGGCAACGCACGAGGCACGACGCAGCGCTGTCCCTCTCGGGGTACAGCAGCGCGCTGCCTGGCCTGCGCATGAACTGGCTCGGAAAGGACGTGTTCCTAACCGAACGAGCAAATACGAATAGACCAACTCAACTCACCTCCATCATCGGCTCGCGCTGTGCAGGGTACCTCATTCCCAAGGGCTGGAAAGTGCTTCCCCTGTTCCGGAACATCCACCACAACCCCGACCACTTCCCCTGCCCCGAAAAGTTCGATCCTTCACGATTCGAGGTCAGCATCACAACCTCCTCCTTCTTTCTTTTTCTCGATTCCCTTGACGATTCGCGGTAGCTGATGGTGGTTTTGTGACTGTGCTGCTGCAGGTGGCCCCCAAGCCCAACACGTTCATGCCGTTCGGGAACGGGAACCACTCCTGCCCCGGCAACGAGCTGGCCAAGCTGGAGATGCTCGTCTTCTGCCACCACCTCACCACCAAGTACAGGTGGTCTACCTCCAAGTCCGAGAGCGGCGTCCAGTTCGGCCCCTTCGCCCTGCCCATCAACGGCCTCCCCATGACCTTCACCCGCAAGGACGACAGCGCCTGATTCCATTCATCCACGCTTTCTTTCTCGACCAAAAAAATCTACAGCGCGCGGCGCGCATGCGAACTGAGCTGTCCGTGTCCGCGGGCCGGCGGTCGCCATCCAAGGGGACACCTGTAGCCTGTGAGCGCCGCGGCGGGAGCGGGCTGGCGGAGGCCGATTGAATTTCCGTATCAGTAGCACCCCACGGATCGTCAAAGTCCTTTGTACAGATTCTTCAGCGAGGACCGTGACGGCCGGGCTAGAGAAGACCAAGAAAATTCCATGCAAAAAGAAAACACACTCCTCCAAACGTAGACATTTTTCAGCTAGGGATCGAGACCGCTCCAGCGCCACAAAGAAGTGGCGCCTAATTGTAAAACCAACCATTTTTTATCCCTTTTCTTCCAGATTTTTATTTTTTTTAGCGACACTCTATATATAGGAGGAGAAGAGAAGAGAAGACAGCAGACGGGCCCTGATTGGGATGTAAGATAGGTTGCCCGCCTGAAAGCAGGCTGGCAGCTAGGTTGAATAAACCGAGCGATGGATTGATCCATCGATCGCGAGAGCCAAAAAGGAGGCCCCGGGGAGAGCGACTCCGTTTGTATTGTTTACACGTCAATGCAAGAGGAAACGGCTTTCTCTGTTATGGAATGACATAAAAGTACTAGGAGTACATGTGATCTGTTTCTAAACAACAACAGAAACACTACTAATCTATTGGCTCAAAGCAAGTTGAGCAGGAGTTGTAAGCAACACTCATTCCCGATCAGATCGCCTCGTGGCATGCTTCGAAGCAACAAAGTCCACGCAACAAAGTACACCTCCATACAAATATCAGCTGGACTTCCGGGTAGGGCAAACAATCATGCATGTTGTGGTCGAGCTTTTTTTTCTTTTAGTTGTGTGGCCGAGATTGATGCTCTAGAAACTAAGCCACTGGCTGACCTCTATAGTTCTGGAAGGGTTAGCTCTTCACTCCCCTGGTGGAGCCTGGCCCCTGGCCCATTCTTAATTTCTTAGGTTTCTAAAAGCTGCTTTGTAAAGAAGCTATCTAGTGGTACCAAGCTTTCGATGCCAAAACCAAAGAAACATACTGAAACCAGTGAACTTTTAAATAGAATAAAGTATGATAGCAAAATAATCATATGAGTAGGCCACTCTATCTTTATTCCTCAAGGTTTAGATTGTATCGTGTGATTCTTTATGACCTAAAAGATCAATATTTCATCAATGTTGCGAACAAAAAAAGAGATTTTCGCAAACATTTACACTTCCTTTTAAACGTTGGTACTTTGTATAATGTAAGTCGTGATGTGCGTGTGAACCTACAACACCAAATCAACCATGCTACCCTCTTGGCGGTTTCATGCTTAATATATATTATAACTCTAGCTCTTCTCATGTCATTTAGTTTGTTCTTCAAGTAACATTCTCTTTGCCTCCATCTGACATGTCTGCAGCACTACCTGAGGCTTCGACCAAATATATAATATTATTTTCAGCATATATCAATCTCATGCCTAGCCTTTAATGAAACTATATGTAAGTGGGTATTTAAATTCGGATCCACATTTCTTCAACCACTCTGAGCTTCTAGGTGAGTTGAGCAGTAGATGAATTCCAAATTGTACGAGAGATAAAAGATCTTGAGTTTGAACTGGTCAGCAAAGTGTTACCACATATTTTCTCCAATAGCTTACATGACAGATGAAGTGAAATCGGGTGTTTGATTGTGTTGGAAGTCTTGGCCTTGTGGATAGTGGCGGATCTAGCATCTTAGCTTTAGGGGTGCCACCGTCCCTAACGTTCAACACCATTCCAACATATTGGTCAAAAATTTGTTCAAAATACAAAAGATATATTATACTAATTTATTCTAAATATCATCGTAACTCCAATAAATAGTTCCATAATAGATTCTAAACTATCAACTATTGGTGCTTTGATGTGGTGTAAATTAATTTGGTATTTTGTAGAGGGTACCATGGCATCCATGGACACTCTAGATCCGCTTCATCTTACCAACACTAAACAATGTGGGTAATTAGTTCATCGGTGGTAAGCGTTAGCTACCACCGTGGTGGTTTTAGTGTATCGCGTTGTAAATCATGTAGTGCGCAATCTAATGGTCAGATGGTAAAAGAACTATATTTATAAATACGTAAATGTTGGAAATTTGCCCCGGAGGCAATAATAAAGTTGTTATTGTCATATTTCTCGTTCATGGTAAATGTCTATATTCCATGATATAATTGTATTAACGTGAAACATAATACTTGTGTGGTTTCATAAACAATACTGAGACCCTAGCAAGACTCTACTAGCCCAGCTCGTTGATTAATGATTGTTATGGTTTTCTAACCATAGACATGAGTTGTCAATTAATAACATGATCATGTCATTAGGATAATGACATGATGGACACACCAAAACTAAAATCAGCAATTAGTTTGTATCGCAATGTTTAAATTGCATAGTTGTTCATTGTCAAGTATCATGATCCTTACACCATGATATTATGTTACTCCCGAGTATTGAAAAAAATACTTTGGGGGAATGAACAGTCACTTCGTAATAGGTTGATCATAAAGGTGTCTTTCATGTATCTCGGAAAGTACTTGTTGAGTTGCATGAATCAAGAACGGGATTCATCCATCGATTGGACAGAAATATATACCCTAGGTCCACTCGATAATGTTGGGATTAGTGCTCTAGAGGCAATAATAATGATGATTATTATATAATCTCCTATTCAATATATAGGTTCATCGAACTATGCTACTGTGAACTTTGATTGTGAGAATCAAAGGAAATATCACATGCAGGTGTTGTAAAGATGAACTAACCAAGATGTTCCTAGTTTAGGCTCTAGGACTAGCCGACGATCAAGTTCCCTGATCATGGAGAGTATACCACCTGCAATTATAGTACATTGATTGGAGAGACAAGGGTAAGAAACAAATCCAAATGATGATTTACTATGAGTTAGAACCATAAAGTTAATAGTCAAATCATCATATCAGTATCTTATCCTCAAGACCATGAGAAGACCAAGAACCCTCATGCCGGAAGGCTTGTCCTTGGTTTTGTCCGAACCCCACCTACAAAGGTGGCCATACTGGCAATTCCTAGATAAGCATGAAAGTATGTTTGGGGTCTTGGACAGTTTAACAAGTGGGATCTCTCTCCTCTTACCAATGGAGAGATATTTGTTGGGCCTACTCGGCATTACGATGTCACACAATCATCTACGCAGACACAGTTATGATGAGATCATAAAGGACATCAGAATATGGATATAAGTTAAAGAGAGTGAAATCATAATGAGGATAACCCGTATAGTGATCAAGAGTTGATTCATGAGGATACCAATATCTCGCCTCAGATTGTCACACGGATATCACGGAGCAGAAGGATTAGTATATGTACAATGAACAGTTCACTCGATGCGATTTTCGTATTGTAGGAACTATGATGGGCATTCAGGCTCCGTTGTTGGTTATTGATCTGACAGTCTTCGGTATTGATGAGTGCAGATATGATGCATATTTAAGCATACAAATTATTCATATTGTCACTCATTACATGCTATATCTAGCTACAACTATGCCTATTATGTATGATTACTAGTTCTCATTCATTTTCATATGGACTTTGCACAACTAGTAGTTTTATTATGATTTTATTACTTTTTATTGTCTTTGACTTGTGTGTAGGTGTTATGATGGATTGTGGATAAAGAAAGGCAAGAGGAACCAAGAAGATGCAATATGGAGAGCTACAGGCACCAGACTTAGCCATTTGAGAGGTGGAAAACATGGATTTTCCCATAAACTCCAAATGAATATCCAAGGACATGATATTATTATATGCCTCGTCCATACGAATCCAACGAGCCGAAGAACACCCAAACCAAAGTTCGTATAAAGAAATAGCGGCCACAATATGAAAGCATACTCAGGGTTTAACGACCACTAGCATAGGCGGGTCCGGCCGTACCATCCTCCCGTACCACGGGCCTGGACGCACGAAAACTGCTTTTTTGACGTGTTTCTTCACATAATTTGCCCCTGTTTGTTCCTGGACCTTCCTTAAGTCATAGGTAATGTGGGAGGGGCTAGGAGAGACCCCCTAGGCCTATATAAGGAGGGGATGAGCCAAGGGAGAAGGGGCCTCTCCAAATACCTCCATGACAGAGCCCTACCGCCTTGCAAACTCCATAGCCACCACCTCCACAAGATCTCCACCATCACCATTGCTCAAGAGGAGAAGGGACTCGGATCTTGAAGGCCTTTACACCGATCAACATCACCATCATCATCACAAACGTCTCCAACACCGATCCCCTTTGTCTACTTGGTTGTAATCCAAACCCTAGTGTGGATCTTCACTTGTATTCGATTGTATTCTCATATCCGATCCATATTATTGCCATGATGTTGATTGTCTTTATATGTGAGTAGTTCCTTTGTTCTTGGGGAGATGGAGAAACCCTAGCATTATTATGAGATGAAATAAAGATGATCTATTACTTGTGTCCATGATCTATTGCTTTATGATATTGTGTTTGATCTCTCCCTTTAGATGGTATGTGTAGTCGGCCGCATATCATTTGCCTTCAGGACTAAATAGAGGGTGAAATCCTAAGGGTGTGTATGTGAGTATGTCTAGTGTTACTCGTGACTACAAGCATTGGCTTATAACCTGCACGGTTTAAGGAGGAATAAAGACATATTCACTAAGCTAATTACGATATCCATGGGGAAACCCTTAATCGTGGTGGTCTTTATGAGTTGCTGCTCTGAGACATCACAGTGGTTATTTAGAATGACCTCATGACCTGGCTCAAGAAAGCGGATACCTACCAGTTTTGTGGTGAACATCTTATTATGGAACTCTCTCCACACATGTCATGACACAAGAAATAGGTTATCCTAATTATGAGTAATTACCCCATGCTAGCGGTGTATGCTAAATCCCCAAGAACACTTTCGACCTATTGAGTTCCAACATCATTTCCAATGCATTCGTTATTTTCGTTTGTTACTTGTTTTATTTACTTTCTTGCACACAAATACAAAACCTTCCAAACATCCTTACTTGAAATCAAAAGCAGCTTACAAGTATCCTTTGGTAGATAGTGACGAGGGGCATAAAGACCTTAACCAAATAGCTCTTTGTGGGTTCGATACTCTTATTTCGAAACTAGCTACAATCGATATGTGCATTGCAGTCATCAAGCTATTTTCTGGTGCCATTGCCGGGGAGCTAAGCGCTTTTGGTCTTTGTTCTTAGTTGCTAATTTATTATTGCTTTACTAAAGTTGTTTAAGTTTCAAGTTATTACTGTTTATTGCTTTTTGTCCTTTTTGTAACATCCCAACATTAGATCTTAGAAATAAGCTGAATACAGGTGTGTGCATTGCATTCATGCATAGGAAATCCGGATAATTTTCGCGCTTTTAAATAAAACTTGTCAAAGTGATTGAAGCTTCTATTAACTTGGTGGAACTGAAGTAGATCATTAAGTTTACTGCGATAAGTTTCAATATGACCTTTGCTAAAACCTTATCTTTGGGTAATATAATTTGATCTAAGGGTAGATCAAATGTAATAAAACTAAGTCACAACACACTATTTAATAAGGAGTACTAGATCTTCTAGAGATCATTATATGGTATTCCATACCACAACTCAAGGATGAATACTTAATGTTCTAAAGATGCTATCAAGGTATTATCTACCACAAACCTTGAATAGCAAGTTAAGTACACAACTTAATTAAAAGAAACTCTATAACTAAATCTTGAAACACTTGTTTGCCATAGTTACTCTTACCATGGGTATCATGGTAGTTCTTAAACATTAAATCTTGTCACAGATAGAGTAGAAAGGAAGTCAAGCCAAGCCATCCAGCATATACACTTAATATGATATTAAGAGGTGACATTCCTATTTGACCAAGTCCTAGTGTCAATGGATAATCATTATTGAGTGATCAATTCTTGACCTAGAACTTATTGACTCATAACCTTTGACCTATTGTGTTGACCTTTCAAATAACTTAAGTAAATTAATCTGAAGGAAGAACTAGATATGGTTGAGTGTACCATCATCAATGGAATGTGATCCTTAGTGGAGATCAAACCATTTGATGTTGGAGAAGTTAGCTCACTCATGAGTTAACTAGAAGCAACACCTAAACTCAAGGGTTGAGCTAGTAATTGAGGAGATATGAGAAAGCTAGTAGTATTAGTACATTAGATAACAATCTTGTTAGGACAAGTGGATATAGACTTAGAATAAGCTTGCTTAACAAGATAAGTCTATAGAGAGACTGATACAAGTTTACTACTTAGTTGAGTATAGATCTTGATCAGACAAATAGAAGCCTAAGCTTGGTTTGATCAAATGATGGTAGTCATTATTCTCAAGTCACTTGGGAATAGATGACTAGGTGTTGAAGAAGATTTGTGAGTATACCAAATCAGGTAAAGCCTAGTAAGCTGAATCATCTAGCTTGATCATAAGAAGTCAAGCTAGAGTTTGATGGAGTATATAATATGAGTTGTATGGAGTAGCTCGAGGCATAGTTGTTTAATCAAGCTAATACAAGAACAAACTTGTATTATGGGAGTAGTACCATACCGATTCTAGAGGATTGTTATCACATATGATATATAGAGAGAACTATAATCTTCCAAGCCTTGGATATAGTTGCCAGATGGATTTAAGGAAGTTAATAGATGGAGTTAGCAGTAGCTACATTGATAGGTGTATCAATGGTAGTTAATTAAGAGGAGTTATATACAAGGAGTAAGAATGGAGTAATGTTGAAGTGACATGACCATGTCATCCTATGATGATGGATATGGTGGAGTCGGATGATTATCTTATTCAGCAAGATGTGATATTTGTGAATGAGATAAGAGAGATATCTAGAGTATAATTAGGAAAGGAATTCCTCATCTCAAGATAAGCTTAGTGAAGTATTGAGGTAAGAATTCTTTAGAAACCTTTAGCTAGCTGCACATGCAGCCATGACAAGACACATGTCTACTTCATTATTCAAAACCCAAGAATCAAATGGATAGTGAAACCATTTCCTATTCCTAGGTAACCATTGGACAATATCTCCTGGATAATTAAAGCTTCCAAGAGATGATTAGAGAACCAGATGAGTGTTATGGATGAAAGCCTTGTTTGCTTTATTATCATAAACCTTAATAGAAACCAAGTTTTATAAACTATCAAGATCACCTTAGGAAGAAATCTCAATAGCTCATTCTAAGTGGGATATGATTCCTGGTCACAAAACATGAAGGGAATATCTCTTAGTCTTTAACTTTCATCCATATTCAAAATAGGATGTGAGTTTATTAAATTACTCAAAGATCATGATAACCACTAGAAAGTGAACATCTTCATTAGTGATTGTTATTAATACTTAAAGAATGAACCAAGATGGTTCTATGATAATTCTAAACACTATTATTCAAGTAGAACTTAATTAGAGAAATCTCCAAGTGTGGAGAACCATAAAGTTGAAATCACCATAGGAATAATAAAGCTTTTAATTAAGCAAGGCTTAATAATCTATAAATAAGTTTGTAACATATTTTATAGAATTTCAAGCACCCAAGCATTTACAAAATGTTCACTACATATTCACAAAGTATTAAAAATGAAATTCAAACTTTTAATATGTAGAGAAATAGAAAATAGAATAAGAAATAAACATTGAAATAGAAGTATTTCTGGCCTAGCCCAACTTGTCTTCCCTCTAGCTAATGCCCACCCGGCCCATGCGCAGCCCACTATGGCCCGTACCTTTTCGGTCCATCTGTTCGTCGTTGTCTCCGTCGACGGATGCGAGAAGCAGCTCGCTGTCGAGCTCCGCCGCGCCGGCAAGCGCCAAGATCCGAGATGCCGCCCCCGGTCGTCTATAAAGTCACCTCCACGCTGCCAAGGACGAACCCTAGCCAGTGTTCCTCTCTCTCCTCCCCTCAATGCCAGAAACCCTAACCTCACCGGTGCTCAGTTGCGTCACTGTTTCTGGTTACCCCAAGGCAAGACGATGCTTCCGTTGAGGTCCCCGTGCTTCTCTCGGTCATCTCACGGAAGGAATCAAAGTCACGCACCCCTAATCGAGCTTCCCGACCGCTTCTTCTCTAACGCCGACCACCGCGATTCGCGCCGCTATAGTGCTCCTCCGACCTTGCCATCGTGCTCTTCAGCTTCGTGGTGAGCTACCGGTGCTCGTGCACTTTCTCTAGTTCTTCCTGGCGCTCTGAACCGTCTTACCACCGTGCGCTGCCGTCGGCCGCCGCAGAAATTGGTCGCCAGAGTACCTCCGGTGACCAAAGAGGGGTGACGACACCACCTATCGACTCGCCTTGCTCCCCTCTCCCTAGCAAGCCTAGATACGAGCCCCCCTGCGCGCTGCAAATCGACAGATTCGTGCGCAACTGAGAGCAACTCCATTGCTTACGTCACCATGACGTCATGGTGATGTCATAATTATATTTCTTTATTTTTCGATAATCATTTCTATAATAAATAAATTTCTGGATATTACGTGGCATAGGCCCCCACCAGTCAGTGGCTTGGGGTAGATTAGGCTGGGTATAAAAAGTTTGTACTGTGCGTTTGTGTCATGCTGACGTCAACACTGACGCAATAAAACATTTAATCTTTATTTTTAGTTTAGGAAATGATTAAATCTTAGAAATTGAATATCTTTTGTTTTATAATTCAAAAAAAGTATATAATATATCAAAATGCTTAGAAAAATAAAATCTATAATTTAACTTTATTATCAAATATTATTATATTAACTATTCAAATAAGTATTATTTAATTAATATTTTATAAATAAAATACTTGGAAAATTAATATTTTAATTTTGGTAAATAAGAAAAATATAAATAATATACCAAAATTCTTAGGAAAACAAAATCTATAGTTACAAATTTGTTTAATTTATTTTTATTTCACTAAATTAAATATTTATTATTTATTAAGCATTTATAAAGTGATTAAACTTACAAAAATCATATCTTATTATTTAAAAATCACAAAAATACGTATAATATACCAAAATGATATCTACACACTAAAAATATCAAGTCTCACGTTTGAAGTCAAATAAAAGGTAAAAGTCTAATAAATCTTGGTTTAACCCTTTTCTTTTGTTTTAATTCATTAAAGATATATAAATCTTTGCTATTGCTTTTAGCATTGTTTATTTAGAGTCTAACAGTATAACAACAAGTTCAATTGCTGTTTAAATGAAGTTAAAATAGGTCTAACTATTTTAAGAAATATTAAAGTAATCCTTGTATATTTTTCTAAAAGCCCTAACAGATTCTTAATCTTGTTTATGCAATATTTTAGATACCATACCCATCTGAGTGTTTTAATGTTGCATATTACTTGTTGTATTTACCTATTGTTTCACACACACACTCTCACAAGCCTTAATAAGACGCACAAGTGTGATTTTGTTATAAAAGTGCAACACATTCTAAAGAACTCATTCCCAGTTTCCAAACCCTAGATTAGATACGACTATTTCGGGAATTCACGTTTATCAAATTGCATTACATTACTTATGCATCATTGCATCTTGCTTCTTTATACATTAGTCCTTACCGGACCGATGATGCTATTTACAGAATTTGGATCTTCTATTGTCTTGAAGACCGTGAGTGCATAATCTTGCAATCACAAAGGCAAGTTCACAACTTACTCATGTCTTTTGATTATTTTCTATGCTTGTAACTCCACTGTGTCATCACCTGCATTTCAAAAAGGACAGAAAACACTATTTTTATAATAATATGATTATGGATTATTTACCAGATGGTAATAATCTACTAATACAGTTCCAGTGGTAAAGGAACATAATATCTAGGACTTAACAACCAATATCGTCAATGATTCTAGCGCCGTATATTACGCGTCAACCATAAGACTTGGAATGGGACGGGAAATTTAGCTGTATCTTCTCCCTTTCGCATGGACAGATGACCTTATCGTGAGGCTGTTGATTTCTCGTGGAGTTCCAGAGAATCCAGCCCATGGGTGGGACCCCTTAGTTCCCCACGAGCTAGGTGTCTAGATTATCTTTGCATCTCTGACTGGGTCTGAGTTCACCATAGTTGATGGTGACCGCTAGACAGAGCTGCGTACAGGGTCTCCGAGAGGCTACCCAAAGAGTAACCGTGGTAGTTGTCTCGGGGGATCGTGTCTCATGCGGGGTCGCGGAGAGGGCAGTACTGGCTTGGATCTCAGACTAGGCCCCACATCACGAAATTGTGGATGGGAAAGTATGCCCGGTTGTGTAACAAGGCTAAGGTCTCTTATGGGAAAAGTGACGCACCTCTGCAGAGTGTAAGAATTGTGACATGTTACTCCCTGTTCCAGAAAGGAGCTACGAACGCGACAGGAAAGGAACCCCATGAAGGTTCTGGTCAACCTGTGAAGGCTATCGGACATAGTTTTCAGAATAAAAGCAACCTTTGAAGAAATGTTTACGAAAACATGCATTGCCTACGACCTTTGGTCTATGGCTGTAGAGATAGTGCATCATACACTCTTTTTTAGTATACTTGCTGAGTACGCTCGTACTCAACAGTACCTTCTTAACCCTTGCTAGGTTTTAAGCCATTGAAGACGACGTCAACATCAATTTCTGCTCAAGAAACCATCATCGACAACTCAAGTTCTTCAACAGAGTCAATGAAGTCCACATAGATGTCAACCAAAGCAAAGACTAAGTTCTTAAGTAGATAGAAGTAGATTCTCTAGCCAGAAAACCTACTTCTGTAGAGCATTGCAATAGCAGCAATAGCAAGCCAGATAGTTTATATACTAGTCGTAGTTAATAGATAGTTCTGTGTTATTACTTCTGGTTCTTCTTTGTAAAAAGTTTCTTTCTCTCTCTTTAACCTAGAGTGTTCTCTAGATCTTTTTTAAAGAGTCGAGTTGTAACCTATAGTCATGTCTTGGACCTGCTGTGTTTCTGTTGTACCACTCTGAGGGATGTAATACTAGTGAATGGTGTTTCGTTGGTGCTATGTCAAGGACTATAGTGTACTACACCATGCAGTGGTATGTTGGGTCACTGCAGCTGGTATCATAGCATATGCTTTGACCTTAGGATTAAAACCCTTTTAGGAAGATCTGTAGGTTGGATAGTGACTATAGGAGCCATCTTATCTAAACCAAGACTTGTGATGGATATGCACTTGAGGATAAACCTTGTCACACTTAAGTTGGATGTTCTTGTCATCTTTCTGAAGGATTAGTTATATGTATTCTCTAGAGAAATGTCATTTTAGTATAGATCTAAATAGGTATAACACCACTAAGATATCTTAAGTAAGTTAAAATATCAAAGAAGATTACGATTAGGATTAGGATATCATGTGGAGTAGTATTAGTGATGGAGTCTATATTTAGAACCCCTATGAAGTAGCAGAATCTTACCACTAGTTGATATCATTATATCATACATGGTAGACCATTAGAGTATGTATAAATACAACTGGAAATAAATCATGGGGCATTTACTTGAGAATTCCATGTGATGGACTAGAATTTTGTTAAGGATCATTAATAGTAAGCTAAGAAGAAGAGTTGTCATGGTGAGATTAGCTCTTTAATCATGATGACTAGGTAAATCTAGACAAGTTTGTGGTGAGAATAGCTCCCAGACCATGATAAGTCTGTAATTAAGACAAGTACATAGTAAATAATCTTGTAGTAACAGTAAGTAAAGAACAGTGTAGGTCTATGATAGAAGTCATAGGTATTTATAACATTACGATAATTTTAGGATTAAGGTAGTAACTACAATTTCGTTAGTAGTTTTGAGAGATCATGTGAGGATAGTTTACGATAGAATGGAAAGTTGGTAGTCTTTAGTAGTCCTGAAAGAAAGGTAAGTGGTTAGTCAAAACCAAAGTGAGACCACTTTGCTCAAGATTATCCAGTTGCAACTGAGCAAATTGGGTAAGTAATGAGACAAAGAGTAGTTTAACCCTAAGTGCTAAGTATCACGATGTAAACCTAGACTAGGAGGTGTCATATACTACACAGCTAAGCCTGAATTTAGAGGTATTATACTCAACTGCTATAATTCAGGCTTAGAGTGATGTGTGTTATATGTACCACATTTGGATTTTTGATTTTTCTTGCATCTTTTTGACTGACTAGGTCTATGCATGAAGTGGAACTTTATGGGCATATGCATGTTGTTTCATGGAGTTCTTACTTGATGTACAGGTCTAGTGGGGAAATGGGTTCGCGTGAGGGAGAGGCAAATTATCACTCTGAGGAAGGGAAGGTGAAGGCTCATGAGATGATGCTGACACAACAAAAGGAGGTTAGAGATCCAATTCCAAAGGAAGTAGAATTTCAAATGCCGCATTTAATTCTGAACGAAGGAGTTCTTCAGTATATGAAGGGTATGGAAGACGGGAGAAATGCTAAAATAGAGAGGCAGGATCAATTCTATAAGGAGACTTTAAATAAAATGCAAGAGAAGCAACCTGAGGAATTATATCCAAGGGTTAAACTAGTGAAGTTCTTACAAACCAAGCCTTGGAGTTTTTCCTGGTAGAAGAACCTTTGGAGGCGGAAAATTGGTTAATGGATACATCTCGGAAGCTTAAAAGTGTGGGATGTAACGATGAAGAAAAGGTGCGATATGCAACTTATCTATTGACTAGAACTGCAGCCACGTATTGGGAGAAGTCAAGGTTCACAACATTGGGAGCAGGTGTTAGTACCTGGGGTGAGTTCAAAAAAAGTTTCGTGAAGAATTTGTTCATCAGAACAATGGGAAAAGGAAGGAGGATGAAACCTTAGAAATGAAGAATCTTCTAGTTCTGAAACATGTACGGGAGTTTAATCATTTATCCAAGTACATTAGAGCAGAAGTAAACATGGAGGCGAAACGACAAAAAGGAAGTTCATGAAGGGACTACAAGCAGTTATGAGGATGCAGCTTAGGATTGTGCGTACAAAGGAGTTTCAGGAATTATTGGATAGTGAACATATATCAGAAGGTGATGAGATTGTTGTACCTGAAGGAAAGACGAAGAAAGATAGAAAACAAACCACAACATGTCTGGATCCACATCTGATGTACAACACAAAGAAGATATGTCACAATTGTGGATCAAGGGCCACGTTATGAAGGAGTGCCCAAACACTAAGATATTATGTTACCAATGTGGAGAACCTAGACACAGGATGATGAACTGCCTAAACCGACCGTTAACTCGTGGGTTGTCAACAGGAGGAATAGGACCAATAATGGGGCTACCATCTAGTCGAAACATTTATCCTACTCCAATGAAGAGAAATGCAAGAGCATTTCTAGGAAAGTGTAACAAGTGTGGAATTATAGGACACAAGAAATCATGTTGTCCAGAACATAGGGATAAATATGGAACATCTGTAGGAGGAAACCTAACATCCCCTGGATCATCTTCAAAGGAGGGTGTTATTAAAGAAGATACATCTTCAGGAAAATGGAAGTTTGAGACCATGACTCAAGTCAATCGCAATGAAGCAAGTGGTAAGTGAATACATTATTAGTTGTATAAGATGCTTCGTACATGCATTTAAGGAATCAGGGACTTTGTGTAAGGGAGTGACGAGTTCCGAAGATCATGTTGAAGACTTGCACGAAGAAGGAAGCTGAATTTAAGTAGTATCAACACTATTTTGAAGGATGGATCAATCCCAACTCACCATGAGATGGCAATAAAAAGGAATAGTAGTGTTCAAAAAGGTGTGGAGCAACATAAAGGAATGAACTTAAGTTCACTCAAAATAGGTGATGTTGCTAAGAAGCTGATGAAGTAGTTATACCTAGTTCATGGAAGTATCATGAATAAGTGCAAAGAAGAAGTCTTGGAATAAAGGTGGTATTCTAGCTCTGACAACTCGGAGAGAATGCCAATAGTAAGTCAAGAACCTATAGGGTAATCTATATACCCAGGAGGATCCGCACCTGGTATCCGTAGTTGGTATCTATAGTTGGTATCCTAGCGGTTCAGCTAATTAGGTCATCTTTGTGTAATTTAAAGAGTATAAAACTTGGCCTAAGTTAAGTTGGACCTAAGAAAGTATGAAATTAAAGATCGTCTTTCGAGACGCTTCGTGAAATCGGGCTTACCAAAGTGAAAATGTCCAAAAGTTTAGAAGTAATACAAATAGTGTCAGAAGATTCATTTCGGAGATCCACAACTATGTGGGTGTACCGCAAATTCTTTCGTGAAGCCTTGTAGAGATAAAGTATAAGCTATACGGATACCAATATCCTAACTATTGAGTTAATGGGTATTCTACATTAGTTTAGAGACCATTAGGAAAACCCAAGGGGGAGACAATAAACACTGAAGTGTTGTTGTCTAACTTTTTGACTAAAGGTGGAAGAGAAGTACAAATTTATGGTGAGATTAAGCCTTATTCTCATAAGGCTATACGAAGCCATCATTATAAAGTATTCCCTAGAGTAAGTCTGGATGAAAGATCGAAGGAGATATAACTTCTTAACCCTAATAGACTAGTTATAAGGGGGAATAGCTGGTAAGTTATCCTTTAGTGTAAAGAGAGTATTCCAATATAGATTGGTGTAGTGTAATAAGAAAACCAGATTGGAATGGACTAAATGTGACCTAAACCAATTCTAAATAGAAATATAAGGACGTAATCCAAGAAATTATGGTAAAAGAAGCCATAGGATAACTTAGAAGTGATAGTGGATATTGTAAAAAATGAACAAGATTCAAGGAAAAATATTTGGATACGGGATATCACAATTATCCCCAATTATGTTCACTATGGATTTGAGAAATGGTGTGATCAATACAAGTCAATACCTCATTCCGAAACGCAAGAGAGTACGAACTTTGGGGATGAAGTTTATTTTAAGGGGGAGATTCTGTAACATCCCAGCATTAGAGCTTAGAAATAAGCTGAACACAGGTGTGTGCATTGCATTCATGCATAGGAAATCCGGATAATTTTCGCGCTTTTAAATAAAACTTGTCAAAGTGATGGAAGCTTCTCTTAACTTGGTGGAACTGAAGTAGATCATCAAGTTGACTGCGATAAGTTTCAATATGACCTTTGCTAAAACCTTATCTTTGGGTAATATAATTTGATCTAAGGGTAGATCAAATGTAATAAAACTAAGTCACAACACACTACTTAATAAGGAGTACTAGATCTTCTAGAGATCATTATATGGTATTCCATACCACAACTCAAGGATGAATACTTAATGTTCTAAAGATGCTGTCAAGGTATTATCTACCACAAACCTTGAATAGAAAGTTAAGTACATAACTTAAGTAAAAGAAGCCCTATAACTAAATCTTGAAACACTTGTTTTCCATAGTTACTCTTACCATGGGTATCATGGTAGTTCTTAAACATTAAATCTTGTGACAGATAGAATAGAAAGGAAGTCAAGCCAAGACCATCCAT
The DNA here is from genome assembly GCA_910589775.1 of Avena eriantha. NCBI lineage: Eukaryota > Viridiplantae > Streptophyta > Magnoliopsida > Poales > Poaceae > Avena > Avena eriantha. Next base: position 302,693,311 of record OU342745.1, on the reverse strand, counting down.
CATATACTCTTAATATGATATTAAGAGGTGATATTCCTATTTGACCAAGTCCTAGTGTCAATGGATCATCATTATTGAGTGATCAATTCTTGACCTAGAACTTACTGACTCATAGCCTTTGACCTATTGTGTTGACCTTTCAAATACCTTAAGTAAATTAATCTGAAGGAAGAACTAGATATGGTTGAGTGTACCATCATCAATGGAATGTGATCCTTAGTGGAGACCAAACCATTTGATGTTGGAGAAGTTAGCTCACTCATGAGTTAACTAGAAGCAATACCTAAACTCAAGGCTTGAGCTAGTAATTGAGGAGCTATGAGAAAGCTAGTAGTATTAGTACATTATATAACAATCTTGTTAGGACAAGTGGAAATAGACTTAGAATAAGCTCGCTTAACAAGATAAGTCTATAGAGACACTGATACAAGTTTACTACTTAGTTGAGTATAGATCTTGATAAGACAAATAGAAGCCTAAGCTTGGTTTGATCAAATGATGGTAGTCATTATTCTCAAGTCACTTGGGAATAGATGAATAGGTGTTGAAGAAGATTTGTGAGTATATACCAAATCAGGTAAAGCCTAGTAAGCTGAATCATCTAACTTGATCATAAGAAGTCAAGCTAGAGTTTGATGGAGTATATAATATGAGTTGTATGGAGTAGCTAGAGGCATAGTTGTTTAATCAAGCTAATACAAGAACAAACTTGTATTATGGGAGTAGTACCATACCTATTCTAGAGTAATGTTATCACATGTGATGTATAGAGAGAACTATAATCTTGCAAGCCTTGGATATAGTTGCCAGATGAATTTAAGGAAGTTAATAGACGGAGTTAGCAGTATCTACATTGATAGGTGTATCAATGGTAGTTAATTAAGAGGAGTTATATACAAGGAGTAAGAATGGAGTAATGTTGAAGTGGCGTGACCATGTCATCCTATGATGATGGATATGGTGGAGTTGGATGATTATCTTATTCAGCAAGATGTGATCTTTGTGAATAAGATAAGAGAGATATCTAGAGTATATTTAGGAAAGGAATTCCTCATCTCAAGATAAGCTTAGTGAAGTATTGAGGTAAGAATTATTTAGAAACCTTTAGCTAGCTACACATGCAGCCATGACAAGACACATGTCTACTTCATTATTCAAAACCCAAGAATCAAATGGATAGTGAAACCATTTCCTATTCCTAGGTAACCATTGGACAATATCTCCTGGATAATTAAAGCTTCCAAGAGATGATTAGAGAACCAGATGAGTGTTATGGATGAAAGCCTTGTTTGCTTTATTATCATAAACCTTAATAGAAACCAAGTTTTATAAACTATCAAGATCATCTTAGGAAGAAATCTCAATAGCTCATTCTAAGTGGGACATGATTCCTGGTCACAAAACATGAAGGGAATATCTCTTAGTCTTTAACTTTCATCCATATTCAAAATAGGATGTGAGTTTATTAAATTACTCAAAGATCATGATAACCACTAGAAAGTGAACATCTTCATTAGTGATTGTTATTAATACTTAAAGAATGAACCAAGATGGTTCTATGATAATTCTAAACACTATTATTCAAGTAGAACTTAATTAGAGAAATCTCCAAGTGTGGAGAACCATAAAGTTGAAATCACCATAGGAATAATAAAGCTTATAATTAAGCAAGGCTTAATAATCTATAAATAAGTTTGTAACATATTTTATAGAATTTCAAGCACCCAAGCATTTACAAAATGTTCAGTACATATTCACAAAGTATTAAAAATGAAATTCAAACTTTAAATAGATAGATAAATAGAAAATAGAATAAGAAATAAAAAACGAAATAGAAGTATTTCTAGCCTAGCCCAACTTGTCTTCCCTTTAGCTAACGCCCACCTGGCCCATGCATAGCCAACTACAGCCCGTTCCTTTTCGGTCCATCTGTTCATCGTCGTCTCCATCGACGGATGTGAGAAGCAGCTCGCTGTCGAGCTCCGCCGCGTCGGCGAGCGCCAAGATCCGTTCCTCTGCCCCCGGTCGTCTATAAAGTCGCCTCCGTGCTGCCAAGGACGAACCCTAGCCAGTTTTCCTCTCTCTCCTCCCCTATGTGCCAGAAACCCTAACCCTACCCTCACCAGTGCTCCGCCGCGTCGCCGTTTCCGGTCGCCCCGAGGCAAGCTGAGGCTGACGTTGAGTTCCATGTGCTTCTCTCGGTCATCTCACAGAAGGAATCGAAGCCACGCACCCCTAATCGAACTTCCCGACCGCTTCTTCTCCGACGCCGACAAGCATTGATTCCCACCGCTACATCGCTCCTCCGACCTTGCCATCGTGCTCTTCAGCTTCGTGGTGATCTACCGGTGCTCGTGCACCTTATCTATTTCTTCCTAGCGCTCTGAGCTGCCTTACCGCTGTGCGCTGCCGTCGACCGCCGCAAAAATTGGTCGCTGGAGTACCTCCGGTGACCAAAAAGGGGCGGCGACACCACCTATCGACTCGCCTTGCTCCCCTCTCTCCAGCAAGCCTAGCAATTAGCCCGCACGCTGCAAATCGACGGATTCATGCGCAACCGAGAGCAACTCCATCGCTGACGTCACCATGACGTCATGGTGATGTCATAATTATATTTCTTTATTTTTTCGATAATCATTTCTATAATTAATAAATTCCTGGATATTACGTGGCATAGGCCCCACCAGTCAGTGGCTTGGGGTAGATTAGGCTGGGTATAAAAGTTTGTACTGTGCGTTTGTGTCATGCTGACGTCAGCACTGACGCAATAAAACATTTAATCTTTATTTTTAATTTAGGAAATGATTAAATCTTAGAAATTGAATATCTTTTGTTTTATAATTCAGAAAAATGTACATAATATATCAAAATGCTCAGAAAAATAAAATCTATAATTTAACTTTGTTATCAAATATTATTATGTTAACTATTTAAATAAGTATTTTTTAATAAAGATTTTATAAATAAAATACTTGGGAAATTAATATTTTAAATTTGGTAAATAAGAAAAATATAAATTATATACCAAAATTCTTAGGAAACCAAAATCTATAGTTACAAACTTGTTTCATTTATTTTTATTTCACTTAAATAAATATTTATTATTTATTAAGCATTTATAAAGTGATTAAACTTATAAAAATCATATCTTATTATTTAAAAATCACAAAAATATGTATAATATACCAAAATGATCACAAAAAATGAAATCTCGACACTAAAATATCAACGCTCACGTTTGAAGTCAAATAAAAGGTAAAGGTCTAATAAATCTTGTTTTAACCCTTTTCTTTTGTTTTAATTCATTAAAGATATATAAATCTTTGCTATTGCTTTTAGCATTGTTTATTTAGAGTCTAACAGTGTAACAACAAGTTCACTTGTTGTTTAAATAAAGTTAAAGTAGGTCTAACTATTTTAAGAAAAAATAAAAGTAATCCTTGTATATTTTTCTAAAAGCCCTAACTGATTCTTAATCTTGTTTATGCAATATTTTAGATACCATACCCATTTGAGTGTTTTAATGTTGCATATTACTTGTTGTATTTACTTATTGTTTCACACAGACTCTCACAAGCCTTAATAAGATGCACAAGTGTGAATTTGTTATAAAAGTGCAACACATTCTAAAGAACTCATTCCCAGTTTCCAAACCCTAGATTAGATACGACTATTCCGAGAATTCGTGTTTATCAAATTGCATTACATTACTTATGCATCATTGCATCTTGATTCTTTATACATTAGTCCTTACCGGACTAATGATGTGATACATTGCAAATGTATCTATAATTTTTGATGTTTCATGCTTGGTTTTATCCACTTTGTGTTTTATCCACACTTTGGAGTACTTTTCATATGATTTCTTGGACTAACCTATTAACAAGAGCCACATTGCCAGCTGCCTGTTTTCTGTAGTTTTTGGTTCTAGGAAAGTCAGAAAATGAATATTCTTGAAATTGGACAGGACAAAAGCCAAAGTGCTTATTTTTCCAGAAGTCATCAGATGCCAAAATACGAGACGGAGAAGGGCTAGGGGCCGGCCACACCACCTGGCCGCGCGGCCAGGCCTAGCCCGCGCCAGGGGGTGGTCTGGCCGAACCCAACACCCCCTCGGCCTCTCCTTCCGCCTATAAGATGCCCTCATGACGAAAACCCTAAGTAACCAATCAAAAATCCACGAAAGAGTCTGTAGTTGCTGTCATCTCCATCCCTAGATCGGGAGGGATCTGAAGCTCTTCCCGGCACCCTGCCGGAGAGGGGAATTCACCCTGGAGGCCTTCTTCATCACCATGCAAGCCTCTGGTGTGATGTGTGAGTAGTTCATCTCTGGATTACGGATCCATGTAGTAGCTAGATGGCTGATTCTCCTCCTTTGTGCTTTCATCTTTAGATCTTGTGAGCTCCGTTCATGATCAAGATCATCTCTTTGTAATTCTGCATGTTGTGTTTGCGGGGATCCGATGGATATTGAGATGCTATTTCAGATTGATTATTGATTCTATCATGTCTTTGTTATTTGTGATCTTGCATGCTTTCCGTTGTTAGTAGCTATCTTGGACAAGTAGATGCTAGCAACTCCAAGAGTTAGTATTTATGCTCGATAGTGGGTTCATGCCTCTGGTAATTTGGGGAAGTGACAGAAATCTCTAAGGTACTAGATGTGTTGTTGCTACTAGGGAGAAAAAACAATCCTTTGTTCATAGAACAACCATATAGTTTACTTTACACACAATTCGTAAAGCAATAATCTGTTGCTTGCAACTTAATACTGGAGGGGGTTCGGATGATAATCTAAAGGTGGATTATTAGTCATAGATGCAGTTGGATGGCGGGGTATGTATAATGTTGTAATGCCCAATCAAGTCTCAAAGGAGTCAAGATGATTAGTACATGCATGTATTGCTTTCTCGATGTTTGTTAATTGCCCCGCTGTAATTTGTTCACCCAGCATGTTATCTATCTAAGGAGAGCCACCTCTAGTGAACTATGGATCCAGGTCCTTTTCTTTACATACAATCTACAAACTATTTACTACTTTGTGTTTACTTTCTGCAAACCATTACTTCCTTCCATTCGATACATTTAATCCTTTGTTTTCAGCAAAACACGGTGAGATTGACAACCTCATCGCAAGTTGGGGACAGAGTTCTGTGGTTGTGTTGTGCAGGTCCCCACGTTGCTACTAGCACCGGTAGTGCGCCCTGCCAAGGCTCAGCTAGTAACACCTTTGGGGTGTTTCCTTGCTCCTACTAGTTCGATTAAAACTTGGTTTCATAACTGAGGGAAACTTGCTGATGTGCTCATCATACCTTCCTCTTGGGGTTCCCAACGAGCTCTACATCAACACTGAGCCATCAAGCATTTTTCTTGCGCCGTTGCTGGAGAGTCAAGGACATCTTCACAAGGGGAGTCCCTCATAACCAATCTCTTTACTTTGTTATTTTTGTTTTGCTTAGTTTATTTTGCTTTGTTTGCTTGTTTCTTTATCAAAAACACACAAAAAATTGTTTTACTAGTTTGCTTTCTTTATTGAAAACACAAAAAAATTAAGTCTCCTATAGTTGTTGGTCTATTATTGCCTTGCTTTGTCATGCTTCCTATCAATGGTTGGTTTCTTTGAAACTGAATCTTATTGGCATGATGGGTTCACAGAACAACAAAAATATTATTTAAGGAACACCGCTTGTCACAAAAAGGGAAACACTTATGGGAACAAATTGATAAATTGAATACCATTGCTAGAAACGTGTGCTCTACTTACAATGTTACTTATTGCATTGATAAATCTTGTTGCTGTAGGAGGTATAAACACCTCCCTTTTCAATGTGAGTATAATGATAATGTTACCATATCTTCTTATGTTAAAGGAAATTATGACTTTTATGATGTGGAACAAATTGAAGAATTTATTGCTTGGAAGGGTGCATTTGAACTTGCTAGGTTGCTTGAAAATACTGATGATTCACCTTATAAATATGAGGTTTATGATATACTTAAATTTTGCTTTGATAATTACAAGGTAGAAAATGGCTATATTCTTGGATATCTTAATAGATGTTCTCCACCAATGGAAGAGACTAATGCCTTGCAGGAGCCTATGGAAGAAGAAATTGCTGAAACTGGAAGCTCATTGGATGAAAAAGAGGAGGAGAGTGATGATCAAGAGGAGGAAGAATGGATCTACCCATCCCTACCTTCTAATGAGAGTAACTCTTTACCCCTTACATTATTTGATTGTCCCCCATGCTTACCAAAGGAGGACGAATATCATGTTCCTGCGGATTCTTTTGAAAATATTTATTAAAAAGCTCTAGTGTTTGTAGATCATGAAAATCATGCTTTATGTGATAGTTATATTGTTGGGTTTATTCATGAGTCTACTGAAAATTATTATGAGAGAGGAAAATATGGTTGTAAAAGTTTTCATGGTAATGAAACACCTCTCTATGTGCTCAAAGTTTTGAAGTTGCTCTTGTTTTATCTACCCATTCTTGCTACTATGTGCTTCTTTGATTTATTTTCTTACAGAATTCCTATGCATAGTAAGTGGGTTAGACTTAAATGTGTTTTGAATTTGCTTCTTGATGCTCTCTTTTACTTCAATTCATATTTTTTATGTGAGCATCTTCTCAAACTGTCATGCCTAAGTTAAAAGCGTTAAAAAAGTACTTATTGGATGATAACCCAAAAGTTTTAGATGAGTCTTGGAGTTATTACTTTAGTAATAACCGCTCCTTATCCTTTTTTTGCTTTTTCTACCAAGAGTAACCTCTAATGAGAGAGAAGTAATGATTGGGAAAGTTGCTGTCCCGAAACAGATTTCTCTGCTTCACCGTAAAAATTCGTGTACACTATATGAACGTGTTTTTGAGGCATGGATTTTCTTGCTTCTGCCCCAGGTTGTTATCTAACTTTCGTTAGTTCAAAACTTTTTGATTGGAGCAACAGAATGTCTTTGAAAAAATTCGTCTTTACCTGCTGGTCTGTTTTGGTAGATTTCTGCCATTTTCTGCATGTGTTTCTTGTTGGTTCCTTTTTGAGTTCTTTTGGGGAATTGAGCTTTTTGAGGGAAGTTCTATAGTAGCTAGTGTTCTAATGGAAGTTTTATTGGTGTTAGAACTTAACCTTAAGACTTATTTATCTTGAGTGCACTAATGTTGCTAATAAAGATTGCGTGAAGTTTTGTATGAAGGAAAAATTTCAGGTGTATGAAAGGAATGAGTAATGAGATGAAGGATGGACTCAAGCTCAAGATTGGGGATGCCACGCATGTCACCCCAAGAAATATCCAAGAAGTACAAGCGTCAAAGCTTGGGGATGCCCAAGGCATCCCCTCTTCATCAATAAAAATCCCAGGTTTCTTCCAAACACTTCATTTTTATTGTTTCATGCACAATTGTGTTGTTCTTGGAGTGTCTTCTTTTTCGTTTTCATTTTGGTTTTTCGTTTGCTTGGTTTGCTTATTTTTCTGAATAAATTGGTTGGACCCCCTCGTTCATACATTGGTTTGCAAATAGTTTGGTTTGGATTGGAAAAGAGTAGGAAAGTTCATACTTATGTGGTAAAAAGAGCTCGTTTTTGACTGTGGCCTATGCTTTGTCATGCCATGCTCGATATTGTTTTGGATTTATGCTTAGTATTCTTTGCTGTAGCATGACTTGTTATAAACAATTGATATTGCTTAATGTGCCTTGGATGAATCATGCGTTGTTTTAGCATATTAAAGCATAGTATAGTGGTATTCTCCTTTGATGCTTTATTTGGGTTGACTTGGCGCATGCTCACACCATGTTATGACTATATCAAGTCACCATAGCCTTTATGATCCTTTAGTTTTCAACTTGTAGTATCACTTTATGTTTTGATCAATGATGTTTTGTCGCTCTATATGATTATGGCCATTATTGCTCTCTTAGTTTGTCGCTCCCAATCTTTTGCTAGCCTCCACAACCAAGTATGAGTTCCACTCATGCATCCAACACCCTAAACCAAGTTATTCAAAAGAGTCCACCATACCTACCTACTAGCTTATGCTATTCCAAGTATATTCATGCTTTTTTTTACCTTCCAAATTAAACTTTTTATGAGAAAACTAGTGATTAAAGCTCTCACGAACTTGATGGCACACTTTACTTTTCTTGCCTCTAATAAACTTGAACCATTGGGTCCTTATTTGTTGCGTATATGCTTGCACTTTATAAGTTGAAATTGGCAGAACCATGTATCATGGGGAAGGCTTTCAACACTGCACTTGTACTTTGTACCCCGTTGATATCATGTTCTTTTGCTTACGGATCCCGACGGTGTGAAATAAAAGTGGAACTTGTAAGATCATGGAGTTTGTATGTGTGTTAGAGAAATGCCTGGGCCGCTAGCCTAAGCCATGCCTAATCATGGTGGAAACTTGCAGCATAACCATAATGAGCACTCTATGAAGCATCCTCAATAAAAACCTATGCAAATAGCAAATAAAAAGATCGCTGAGATGCTCATTGTCTGCTTGCCTTGTCATTTTGATTATGGGATAGCTCATGTATCATGTGCAAGGGGTACCCCGTTGGCGGTTCTTTATGATACACATGTACTTACAATAACAAGAGCTTACTTGTGACTAAAGTTGAGTAGCATGAGGTTCGGTCTTCGTAAGTAAGGGCATGAGATTTCGGTTTATAACTTGTCAATCATATCCTCTTAGTTGTGTCACTTTAACCTTAATCACCTTAAAGATGCTTATGATAGGGGCAATGAGAGCTAAAAGCTATAAGTACCATAATTTTTGAAAGCTCTTTATGAGACTTGAATCCCTACTTACTTTTATAAAGGCCTTTCTTCCACCATTATATAATGAGTCTCCACCTTCTACCTTTATGCACCTACCTTTTTTTGACTCGGGACTATGAGGCAAAGAGCCCCACATCGAATTTATTAAACTTAAAGAAACAAGAACAAAGTATTTACAACATTTACAAAATATACAAAGGGTAACACCAACACTATATCACCACACCTATATCATAACTCAAGGTAATCCATTGATCCAATATAGCAGCTTGTCCTTATGCTTAGCTTTGATCCTGTATTGCAGCATGGTCATATCATGAATGAATTTACCTTTCCAACTAGCAAACATAGCCACAGTGTTGTTGAATATTTTCCCATTTCCGAGAAGCCATATATTATAACATGCAGTGATAAGCACTTCCATGAAAAATGGTTTACCAAAACTTTGCTTAGCAGATGCCACCACCGCCTGAATACTATCATTAGACTGCTAGGTTATTTGCAAATAATTCCAGATACGAATACTGAAGTTGCATTCAAAAAATAAGTGGGCACGATCCTCATATATCCGTAGAGGACAAAGCACACAGTGTGTATCCGAAGTCACATTCCAGTGTCTATGTTGTAGTAAATCTCTGGTGTTTAGTCTGTCAGACAAAAGCAGCCAGGCAAAAACCTTGGTTTTCATTGTGCATTTAGATTTCTAGAGCCATTTGAATACACAGGGAACAACAATATGCTTATGAATAAGACGATAGAACTGACCAGGGGTATAAGACTCCCCCCACTGATAGGACCAAACATCCAGCTGACCAGTTCTAGGATGAGATTCAAGCATCACTTGCAATTCCTGCAGCTCATGAAACGCCCTACTCGAGAGTGGGAGATAAAAAAGACTCATAAAATCATCCTTATCCAAGACCTGTGCTGCAGAGAGCTGATCATTTACTACATAAGAGAAAAGACATGGGAATCTCAGGTTTAAAGGTTTATTGTCTCCTTGCATAATCCAATTGTTAGTCTAGAAAAGAAAGGTGTTCCCAGAACCCAAAGTGACTGCAGCCACACCTCTGAAATTATCCACTTGCGTAAGTACATCACGCCACCAGAACGATCCACACATCTTTTCTGCATGCGGGACTTTCCCCTGATAGTGAGCATGCCAGATAAGATTGACCCAAGGTATATCCTTATGATTATAAAATTTGTCCAAGAATTTAATCAAAAGAGCAACATTCTGTTTTTGAAAGTTAACAATCCCAAGACCACCACTTGACTTAGGCTGGCAAATTAGATCCCATGCAGCAAGAGATTGCTTAGGTTCATCAATCTTATCTCTCCATAAACATTGTCTGAGAATTCTGTCTAGTTGTTTGGTCAGACCAACTAGTAGTTGTAAAGTGCAGAGAAAGTGTAATGGCATGGAAGCCAAAGCTGAATTAATCAACTGCAGTCTGGCCCCTCTAGATAAAAAGCTTAAGCTAGCAGACAACTTTCTTTCTAGTCTACACACCAGAGGCATGAGTTCATTAATTGTTGGCCTAGTAGTACCAAGAGGCAGTCCTAGATAAGTGAAAGGCATATTACCACATATACAACCAAATTCAGAGGTAATCTGTAGCATAATATCAGGAGCCACATTAATGGGTACCATCATAGATTTATCAAAATTAATATCCAGACCAGTGGATATACTGAATTTATTCAGAACCACTTTAAGCTCTTTCAATTGTTTTAAATCAGCTGGCATAATCAAGAGTGTGTCATCAGCATAATGTAAGATAGGGAAATCCTCATCATAAGTTTCGATAGGTCTGGATATAATACCCTATCTAGATAAATCATTTACTACAGACTGCAAGAGATCAGACCCAAAAGAGTAAAGAAAAGGTGACAAGGGGTCACCCTGTCTGACTCCTCTTTTACAAACAAATTGTTTCCCTGGAACCCCATTTAGAAGGATGGATGATGAACCAGAAGATAACAGCCTTTTGATCCATAGCAACCACAAATCATTAAATCCCTTGTGCTTCATTATTTGTAAAATTTCCTCATGCTCAATTGTATCGAAAGCTTTAGAAAAGTCTAGCTTGATAATGACAATAGGCTTTTGGATAGTTGACATAGATAAATATATTCCATAGACCAGGCTAGACAGTCCTGTATTGATCTAGATCTCAAAAAACCATACTGGTTCTTATGTAAACATTTAAGCACGACCTCTTATAATCTGTTGGCAGCAAGCTTAGTTAAAAACTTTAAGCACACATTTGTCAAGGAAATTGGCCTGAAATCATTGACATTAACAGGAACTTGCTTCTTGGGCACCAAAGTAATATAGGAACCATTAATATTTTCCAAATTAAGTGTTCCTTCCTGAAATTCTTTAGCAAGGAGGTAAAAATCCTCTTGAACAATTGACCAACATTTTTTAAGGAATAAACCATTAAATCCATCTGGGCCAGGTGCTCTGTCAGTAGGCATGGATTTTATCACATCATCCATTTCAGTTTTTGTAAAAGGTACAGTCAAATCCTGCAAACCATCAACTTTTGGCAGTAAGGTCTACATATCAAATTGCATGTCAATGCCTTTAGACTGACCCATCCTCTGCTTATAGCTAGACCATAACAAACTTGCCATGGCTTGTTGATCAGTCACATCGTTTCCATCAGCATCCTTAAGCATAGAAATCACATTTCTACGGTATCTTTCTATGTCCATAGCATGAAAGAACTTCGTATTCTCTTCCCCTTGTTTAATCCATCTAACAGAGCAACGCTTTTTCCAATATCTGCTTTCTGCTAGAAGTAAATCCTCCAAGTGTATCTTCACAATTTGACGGAAATTAAATTCAGAAGTGTACATAGCCCTGTTTTCTTCCAAATTGTCCAGAATTAGGATAACTTCATTACACCTTTTAATTAGATACTTCAACTGGGACAGATTAGTCTGCCAATTTTTAAGGTCATATCTTAGGCATTTGAGCTTATCAACCACCCTAGCTGAAATGTGTGGCTTTTGAGAACCTCTCTTCCATGAATTTTCCACAAAATCATTAAATCCCGGCATTTGTACCCAGTAATTTTCAAATCTAAATAAATTAGACTTGGGTATCATTGTATCCATGACAACCACACAGGGAAGGTGATCAAAACCAGAGCGGGCTAAAGGTAGTACAATGGAATTAGGATAATCAGAGATCCAATTAGACCTAGTAAAAAACCCAGTAAATTTGTTCTAGCAAAGGTGAGTGTCGCATATTAGACCAAGTGAAAGAGCGTCCTTTTAGTGGCAATTCCAGTAGACCAAGATGACCAATTATTTCATTGAATAAGAACATGTCATTTGTATCTGCTCCAGGTCTATTATGATTATCTTGGGATCTTATAAAATTGAAATCACCAAGCAATAACTAATTCTTAGTCAGAGGAATTTGTAGACCATAAAGCTAAGCCACAAAATTATCTCTCTCAATACCCTGGCATGGACCATAAACACAGACCAGAACCCAGGCAGCATTGTTATGCAAAGAAGTAAATCTGACCCTAACACCAAACTGTTGTGTATCCATCAGCTCACCAGAAAATACTGAGGAATTCCAAAGGACTAGAATTCCCCAGAAGCTCCCCTAGAAGGAGAGAAGACAAAACAATCAAATTTCTTGGGAGCAAATTTTCTAATGAATCTCCAGTCAATATTTTCACATTTTGTTTCTTGTAAACATAAAATATCACAAGCACACTCTTCAATCTTAGATCTCACATCCCTCTGTCTATTTTCTGCATTTAACCCTCTGACATTCCAACTCAAGATTCTCCAGCTTCTTTTGGATAAGTTACTCATTAAAAAAATAGTATAGTGTTAGAGGATAACTCAATGCATAACACTAAATATAAAGGATCAAGTACTGATACTGCCAAAAGAGAACACACCATAAAACACAAAGTTCTACTGACAAGTAGACCCCAAAACACTGATAAAATAAGGTACAACATCCATCCAACAAACGTGCATCAACTGACCCATAGACTGAAACACAGACTGAAGCATAGAGACATAAGATAGAGTACACACGACCCAAAACATCAAACTGACTCAAACCCAAGCATACCCCAACTAGAACACAAGACCTCACATATAACCATGATCAATCTTTAGACATCATCAGAACCCTTGCATTGGTGAGAAGAAGAAGGCCCAGCTTCAAGCTGATCCTTGGTGAGTTTTGCTAGATCAATACCTAGCTCCCTTCCAACTCTCTGCAAAACTGAAATTGGAGTAATAGGAATCTGCAGCTCCTCTTCGTCATTGTCCTCTGTATGCTTTTGTTTGCCCTCTTGCTCCTCTTTATCCAATTCCACTAGTAGCGGTTTTGATCTGCATTTTTTCTTAGGCCTGGTAACCGACTCCAAGACAGGCTTTGGCCGACAACCATCAGTTTGTAAACAGCTGCGAGTGAATCTATGTTCTGCTGGTTTTACCAAAGGGGTCTTTCCTTTCCTAGATTTAGGTTTCCTGACAGAAGTAGGTGAGGCCGAGAACAGTGGAGCAATCAAATCCACAGCCTTATCTTCAAAAGACAAAGTCCTTGCCACAACTCTCTTTTTTGGGATCAGAACCTTGCTCCTCTGATTCACAGACTGAGGCACAAACAAATCAAATTGGCCAAGCACATCAGGATCAAAAGCAACTGCTTAGGATCTTTTGATCAGAGTAAACGGAGGTAGTTGCAGAGAAAGTGATACATGTTTAGCCATTAAAGATGGTAGGAGAAGATCAAACATCCGCTTCCATTGCAGTTCCGGAGGCAAAACAGGCCCAAATACAGTTGTCACACGTCCAACATGCAACACATTGAAAGCCATGTTACCAGCAAAATGCTGAAGTACCTCATCATTAGTGGACCGAGAGTTCACAGAAAGGTCCAAAACCATTGACTCCTGCTCATGATTTTCATCAACATTCTGTTCCTCACCCTCTTGATCTGCATTATGATGTTGCTGGGCATGGTTATCAGGTATAACATCCCAGCCAATCTCAGGGTATTGAGGCCCAACAAAGAGGTTATTATTGGGATGTAAATTGCCAGGAAAAGGATGAGGGTTTCCATCAAACGACATCTGATCCTCGTCAACAGGTAACTCATCCACAAAGTCCGCAGATAAAATATATATAGCAGCAGTCCAAGTAACTTTAATTCCTCCTACTGAAGAAAATTTCCCAAAGACAACATCTCGTGGTACTAGTTGTGGAGATGGAAAAGAGGCATAAACTAGAGTACGCTCCAAGATGGGATCATTATTGTTCCAAAAGTGAAATTGCCCAAACGTAGAAACTGCATTAGTAATGTCAATATTGTTGCGGTAATCTGGGGGGATTCCTAAAATCATTAACCAGCCCCTACGGAAACCATGAGTAGCACGGTAGTTCTCTTCAGCATTATCCACATGCAAAAAACGGACCACTCTGTTTTCAATCTGATAATTTCCATGTTGAACCAGGGCATTAACAGAGTTTGGACCTCCTAACTGAAATACCCCCACTCCAAACAGACTAGGCTTGGCATCGATGACATTACGCTGGAGTGGTCCAATAAGAAAATTTTGTACCTGGTTACGCCAAAGAGCAGCAGTCTAAGGTGGTGGACGGGGTTCCACCACAGCGATGCAGAACGATTGATGTTGCGCCGGCGGATCTTGTGCAGCATAGTAGTACGTCCTCGGAAGCCTCGTACCACCACCATCAATAATGTCATGGCCCCAAGGCAACCACGATAGAGGATCAAGAACAAACACCGCCATTGTCGAGATTGGCTCAGCCTGCAGCAAATAAGGGGAAACACTAGTCGTAGTAGAGAGACTAGGGTTAGAGGCAGTCGTTAAGTTCTGTAGCGATGGGATCGTATGGTTAAGAGGGACAAAAGTTGTATTAGAAGCCGAAACGGCAACCTTAGCAGACTCTGATCCGGTAGTGTCCTGAGGGCTCTTTACACCTTTTGGAACCCACTTTTTGTACATCAAGGCTTTCCTATTTAAGCAGTGTCTTTTAATATGTCCGTAATTGTAACAAGCTCGACATCTGACGTCGTTAAGACATACCTTAGTTTGATGACTCATGCTCAAGCAACGACCACAAGTCCAAACTTTATATGCCATATCATCAATCAACCTTTCAAATGCCTCATCATGATCACCCAACTCACCCTTCAGCCTTGTTTGTCCAGGATGGTGCAAGGGAGACTAGACAGTAGGAATTTTCAAACTTTCAACTAAGCCAGGAATAGAACAATCCACTTCCTTAATTAGATTATCAAAACTAGAATTGCACCCAGAATTCTGACTAGAGGAATGCAGATCACCAAATTTAATAGAGGTGGAAGTGTTGGCCAATAGATCAGCAGGTAAAATCACACCAGTAATACTAGAGTGAGAGTAACCCTGACATGCAGAATAACATAAAGTCTCAGAGAAAACCAATTTCTTATTAGGAGTCTTTCCATAGTTCAAGATGGACTTGGGCTGGAAGCTATTGATAGCAGCCAAACCTCTACGGACATAAACCTTTGATGGACTAATCACCGTCCATTCTTCATCAGATTCTTTTTGCCACAACTTGAATTCCCTCAACCAATTTGGTCCACCTTGACTCCAAATATGGAAGAAGCATCTGAAATTCTTACAGAAGAACTTTGCCAGTTTCAGAATATGAAAAGCCACCAGCTTACTGGATACACAGAAAGAGAACACTCTATCTCTTATTAGATTAACTCTCAGCTCACTGGCAAACCCTCCAAGAATGGATTCAAGCACAATTCCCACCAGGAATTTATCCATTCTAAAAGCAGCCCGGCCAAAAGAAACCACAAGGGTGAAAAAACTAGAGTCCTCAGTTGGATGAACACTCACATTAAACTTCTTACGTACATCCTTGGCAAAATTACACCCATGCGAGAAGTCAAGCCCAAGTAAAAAACTCGAATAACCTGAAAGAGATCGAACACAAGCTGGGAAAGGAAGATTATCTATTGACTCAGCCAAAGAAAGTGCCTTTCCCATTCTGACCACATGCGAATTGAACTATAGTTTATTCCCAATCATAAAGGAATCAATCCTTTGAACAAATTTCTGGGCAATAGCAATACCTTTAGCATTATGCAACACTAACCAATTATTCCTGGTCCAAAGAACTAAAGAACCTCCATAGGACTTCATACGATCACGATCAAGATCGGGCAAAGTAGAGTACGTGATCTTCCAACATTTATAGATAGATTCAAGATCCGAAAAACCAGGAGGATCAGAGTCCGACGTAGGGATACAATCCACATTACCCAAAGCAGATCCAACATTCAGATAGAGATCACTAGATGTGATCAGGAAAAGGTCACCTGTCGGAGTAATAGTGCAAGGGCCTACCGTAGGCACATGATCAGGGAAAATTACCTCAGCACCAAGAGAGATAAACTCATTCTCGTGCAGGTTCCTTCCAACAATGCCCGCCCCTTTGACATTAGTAAGCGCAATCCAATGAGCCTAGATGCAGATGAAACCCTCCTTGACATCTGAGCCAGATGCGGTGAACATCGCCCTCCATTGCCACGTCGGTGGTAACATGATCGAGGAAAAAAACAGGACAGCCGTATAGAGGGGAGGGAGGGGGAGAGGGTGATCGGATCAGAGTCTGAGAAGGCTCACCGGAGAGAGAGATCGCCGGCGATGAGGTTTAGGAGGCGGCTAAGGTGGGAGGGGGTGGGAGTCGCCCCATGGCTAAGGTGTGAGGGTGGAATTGAGGTTTAGGAGGCGGCTAAGGTTCATGGGGGAGACCTTTATTGATTATTGGTTGCGATGAGGTTTATGCACCTACTTTGAGAGCATAGTGGCCATTCTTAGTTCTATGTGCATTGTCCCAAGACTAGTTGCTTGATGCATAACTTGATATTGCTTGTTCTAAACTATTTGGATCTAGTCACTCTTATGAACTTTGAAGGTGTCCCATGCATTTATATTTGCTACTCTATGAGGGACAAGCTGAATACTATTATGCGATGTTTTCTTTATGTGAAACAAACAAACGTCTTGCAAAGCATTGTTATTCATGAATCTTTTGTTTGTGCCTTTTCATGTTGCATCATAGTTTCTTTGTCTTATTGCTAGAACTTTGTCTTTCATGTTATGATTGAAGTACTATGATCCTAGCTTTGAATGATTTACAAATACTTTGATCAAGTCTTTGATGGTGCATGTCACCTCAAAAATTATTCTTTCTTTTTATCACTTACCTACTCGAGGACGAGCAGGAGTTATGCTTGGGGATGTTGATACATTGCAAATGTATCTATAATTTTTGATGTTCCATGCTTGGTTTTATCCACTTTCTTGTGTTTTATCCACACTTTGGAGTACTTTTCATATGATTTCTTGGACTAACCTATTAACAAGAGCCACATTGCCAGCTGCCCGTTTTCTGTAGTTTTTGGTTCTAGGAAAGTCAGAAAATGAATATTCCCGGAATTGGACAGGACAAAAGCCAAAGTGCCTATTTTTCCAGAAGTCATCAGATGCCAAAATACGAGACGGAGAAGGGCTGGGGGCCGGCCACACCACCTGGCCGCGCGGCCAGGCCTAGCCCGCGCCAGGGGGTGGTCTGGCCGAACCTAACACCCCCTCGGCCTCTCCTTCCGCCTATAAGATGCCCTCATGACGAAAACCCTAAGTAACCGATCAAAAATCCACGAAAGAGTCTGTAGCCACCGTCATCTCCATCCCTAGATCGGGAGGGATCTGAAGCTCTTCCCGGCACCCTGCCGGAGAGGGGAATTCACCCCAGAGGCCTTCTTCATCACCATTCAAGCCTCCGGTGTGATGCGTGAGTAGTTCATCTCTGGACTAACGATCCATGTAGTAGCTAGATGGCTGGTTCTCCTCCTTTGTGCTTTCATGTTTAGATCTTGTGAGCTCCATTCATGATCAAGATCATCTCTTTGTAATTTTGCATGTTGTGTTTGCGGGGATCCGATGGATATTGAGATGCTATTTCAGATTGATTATTGATTCTATCATGTCTTTGTTATTTTTGATCTTGCATGCTTTCCGTTGTTAGTAGCTATCTTGGCCAAGTAGATGCTAGCAACTCCAAGAGTTAGTATTCATGCTCGATAGTGGGTTCATGCCTCTGGTAATCTGGGGAAGTGACAGAAATCTCTAAGGTACTAGATGTGCTATTGCTACTAGGGAGAAAACAACAATCCTTGGTTCATAGAACAATCATATTGTTTACTTTACACGCAATTCGTAAAGCAATAATCTGTTGCTTGCAACTTAATACTGGAGGGGGTTCGGATGATAACCTGAAGGTGGATTATTAGTCATAGATGTAGTTGGATGGCGGTCTATGTATAATGTTGTAATGACCAATCAAGTCTCAGAGGAGTCAAGATGATTAGTATATGCATGTATTGCTTTCTCGATGTTTGTCAATTGACCCGCTGTAATTTGTTCACCCAACATGTTATCTATCTAAGGAGAGCCACCTCTAGTGAACTATGGATCCCGGTCCTTTTCTTTACATACAATCTACAAACTATTTACTGCTTTGTGTTTACTTTCTGCAAACTATTACTTCCTTCCATTCGATACGTTTCATCCTTTGTTTTCAGCAAAACACGGTGAGATTGACAACCTCATCGCAAGTTGGGGACAGAGTTTTGTGGTTGTGTTGTGCAGGTCTCCACGTTGCTACTAGCACCGGTAGTGCGCCCTGCCAAGGCTCAACTAGGAACACCATTGGGGTGTTTCCTTGCTCCTACTGGTTCGATTAAACCTTGGTTTCATAACTGAGGGAAACTTGCTGTTGTGCTCATCATACCTTCCTCTTGGGGTTCCCAACGAGCTCTACATCAACATGAGCCATCATGATGCTATTTAGAGAATTTGGATCTTCTATTGTCTTGAACACCGTGAGTGCATAATCTTGCAATCACAAAAGGCAAGTTCACAACTTGCTCATGTCCTTTGATTATTTTCTATGCTTGTAACTCCACTGTGTCATCACCTGCATTCAAAAGGACAGAAAACACTATTTTCATAATAATATGATTATGGATTATTTACCAGATGGTAATAATCTACTGATACAGTTCCAGTGGTAAAGGAACATAATATCTAGGACTTAACAACCAATGTCGCCAGTGATTCTAGCACCGTATATTACACGTCAACCATAAGACTTGGAATGGGACGAGAAAGTTAGCTGTATCTTCTCCCTTTCGGATGGACGGATGACCTTATCATGAGGCTGTTGATTTCTCGTGGAGTTCCAGAGAATCCAGTACATGGGTGGGACCCCTTAGTTCCCCGTGAGCTAGGTGTCTAGATTATCTGTGCATCTCTAACTGGGTCTGACCATAGTTGATGGTGACCGCCAGACAGAGCTGCGTATAGAGTATCCGAGAGGCTACCCAAAGAGTAACCGTGGTAGTTGTCTCAGGGGATCGTGTCTCATGCGGGGTCGCAGAGAGGGCAGTACTAGCTTGGATCTCAGACTGGGCCCCCCATCACAAAATTGTGGACGGGAAAGTACGCCCGGTTGTGCAACAAGGCTAAGGCCTCTTATGGGAAAAGTGACACACCTCTGCAGAGTGTAAGAATTGTGACATGCTACTCCCTGTTCCAGGAAGGAGCTACGAACGCGGCAGGAAAGGAACCCCACGAAGGTTCTGGTCAACCTTTGAAGGCTGTCAGACATAGTTTTTAGAATAAAAGCAACCTTTGAAGAAATGTTGATGAAAACATGCATTGCCTACGACCTTTGGTCTGTGGCTGTAGAGATAGTGCAACATACACTCCTTTTTAGTGAACTTGCTGAGTACGCTCGTACTCAACCGTACCTTCGTAACCATTGCTAGGTTTTAAGCCGTTGAAGACGACGTCAACATCAATTTCTGCTCAAGAAACCATCATCGACAACTCAAGTTCTTCAACATAGTCAATGAAGTCCACATAGATGTCAACCGAAGCAAATAATTAGTTCTTAAGTAGATAGAAGTAGATTCTCTAGCCAGAAAACCTACTTCTGTAGAGCATTGCAATAGCAGCAATAGCAAGCCAGATAGTTTATATACTAGTCGTAGTTAATAGATAGTTCCGAGTTATTACTTCTGGTTCTTCTTTGTAAGAAGTTTCTTTCTCTCTCTTTAACCTAGAGTGTTCTCTGGATCTTTTGTAAAGAGTCGAGTTGTAATCTATAGTCATGTCTTGGACCTGCTGTGTTTCTGTTGTACCACTATGAGGGATGTAATACTAGTGAATGGTGTTTCATTGGTGTTATGTCAACGACTATAGTGTACTACACCATGCAGTGGTATGCTGGGTCACCGTACTTTTGCTTTTACTTATTTGAAAAGAACAAAGAAAATAATTACATTAGTTAACAATTTTGAAACTGTAGATGGTCTTTGTTGAAAACAGAGGTACTACACGTTCTGGAAGAACTTATTTACCTCCTTATATTGAATGTTACTAATGGAAAGAAGCCTTGAATTCTTTAAAAAATTCTAACTCGCGTTTTGTAGACATGAACAATTTGATTCCTTTGATGGCAGATTTAACCATCAACCAAGGGGAGGAAGAGCCTGAGAAATCATTGGGAGATTATAGGAATCCATCTAGGCCTCATAGGAAAATTCCTATTATATATCCTAATCTTGAAACCATGGAATTTGAAATACCAAGTGAACTAATCTATATGATGAAAGAAATTGCTTTCACAAGAAGAGAAGATGAAGATCCAAGTGATCATCTAACAAAGGTTCATGACCTTTGTGATACTCTTAAACCAGCTAGACTACCCAAAGAGTTTGTACTTCTTAAAATGTTTCACTAGTCATTGAAAGATAAAGCTTTTACTTGGTTACGATCCTTTCCCAATCATACTATGAAAAGCTAGGAAGATTGCATCCGAGAATTTATGCAAAGATATTGCTCATTTAATAAAATCATGCAGACCAAGCGCGATATTGCAAATGTCTTCCAAAGAGTTGATGAGCACTTTTATCAAGCATGGAAAAGATTTTACGGGATGATCATGAAAGTCCCAAATGATGGCTTTAAGGAGCATCTAATTATCCAATAATTTGATAATGGGCTTTCTGATGAATCCAACAATGTGATTGAATTAACTGTAGGGGGAGCTATAAGTAACCTGACACTACCCGAGGGCACTAAGCTTTTCGAGGTAAGATCCTTCAATGATGAACAATACAACCCCGTTGAGGACATCAAACCAAGAAAATGTATGTTTAATATACCCCGGGAACTTATTCCCGAAGTTAAAAAGTCCATGGAAGAAAAAAGAATTACATCGAAACTTTTTAAAGAAAGTAAAGTGGATGTTTTCCAAACTTTTCTTGTGGAGGATGAAATTAATATTTTAATGCAAAATTATAAACATCAGCATAACTACTTTCGTGAAAAATATTATAAATGTTTAATGATTCAAGATAAAAATATAAAAAAACTTAATCGAAAATTTTGATCATCTAGGACATGCCACTAGACACCTTGATAAATATTTAATTATGGTTAAAACACAATGTGATCAGATAGTTGAAGCTCAAGCTTTAATTTTAAGTCAAAATAATTGTAATCCAAATACTGTTGCTACTAATATTGTTACTAGACGTGGTATAGAGAGATAGGAACCTTAGGGGCCACAATGGTATCAAGAAGAGTAGGCCCGAAAAACAAAGGAAACTCAAGAAATGATTCAACAAGAAGAGGACTTTGTCGATCCACAAGATGATATTAATTATGAAGCTCAAAGGAAAGAAAAGGAAGCTTCAAATAATGATAAAGAATAGGAAGTGGCAGGAGACAAGGAAAAAAATATGATTCAGATGTCGAACTATTGATCCAAGAGAAGAAGTTGAACTTAGCTACGAACAAGAAGAGCAAGATATCACCTCAGGTGAAAAGAAAGATGAGAAGCAAAAGCCTGCAACAAACAAGAAGACTAAAAAGATGCTGAACCTACAACCAATGTAAGAGAAAAGGTAACACCAATAGATAAGAAAGTTCCTTATCCTAATCGTGTTCATTATGAACCAGATAAGACTGTCTATGACTCATTTGTTGAGGCTATGAGGAATCTTCTAGCTTTGATGATAAGTTGCCTACTAAACTTGGGGATCCCGGTATACCAACTATCTCTTATGCTATTGGAAAAACTATCATTCTTAATGCTCTTTGTGATTTAGGTGCAGGTGTTAGTGTCATGCGTTAGGACATTACTCTCCTACTTCAATTAGTTTGCAAATAGTTGATAAGACCACTGAACAACTTGTTGGTATGATCGAAGATGTTTTACTTAAAATTGGTCAACATGTTATACCCACTGATTTCATTATACTTGATGTTCCTGAAGATGACAAACTTTGAATCATCCTTGGAAGACCTTTTCTTAGCACAACGGGAGCTAATGTGGATTGCTCTAGTGGAAAAACTGTTTCCAACATTTATGATGATCAGATTGTTCGTTATTTTCCAAAGAAATAAGAAGAGTGTGGGAAATGTATACCACCTCCTAAGCATATTCAAGTGGCAAGTATCCTCTGTGAAGGGCAATCCAAGTAGGTATGTGCTAAAACTCAGAGGCCGGTTAGCCAAAACTTACTTTTTGAATAAAATTCTTAATGGGAGTTAACCCATCCTTGAATAAAGTAGCATAGTTATTTTTGTGTCTTGAGTTTAGTTGCATCCATGTTGCATTGGCACTTGTATCTTTGTATGATTTCCTATTAGAGTTGGCCTGGGACTATTTTCAAAAGGTAGAATTGTTTGTTGCTCTAATCATATGTTGCTTGTCTTGGTTAAATCTTCTCAACAAAAATATATGTATGCCTTATTAGATGTTGGACCAATGTTTCATGCCTATAATAATTTTTTGGGTGAAAATAACTTGTTTTGGAGCTTACAGTGAGCTTAACGAGAAGCAGTACGGGCGGACCCGTCCGTACCACGTGCCCGTACCACACATGTGACACATCGGAAGAAGCAGAAATTTTTCCAGAAAAGGTACTATCCGCTTAACAAGTATCGGTACAGGCACAGCCGACCGTACTGCCCGCCTGTACCGACCTCGTTACCAGGCAACAAAAATATGAAGACTTTCTAGAGGGTGTAATGACCACCCGTACGGGCGCAGCCAGCCCATACCACCCGGTCGTACGAACTTCGATGAGAGCCTTTAAAAAGAGAGAAAAGGAGAATACGAGGTGCAGTACGGGCGGAGCCCACCCATACTACCCGCCCATACTAAGGAGTAGCACCGCACAACAAGGGCTAGGACGGATACAAAAAAGTTATAACTCCCCCAATCTTTTTATTTCGTCAACCTTAGGTCAGCGGGTTACCTTGTACATGTTCCATTGTACTTTATTTTCTTTTACCTACCTTTGAAACTCCCTAGCCAATAATTCTCTGTAGTTTTTCATGTTTTTTCTTTTGTTTTCATGGTTGGGTGAGAAAACTCCGTTCATACACTGAATCGTTTGCATTTACTTCATTTATTATTTTCGCAGGGACTTGAACCTTGTGTGATGACGTGAATGGTTTGTGCCAACAGTGCAAATACTTGCATAAGCCACTTGGTATTTTCAACTCAACGCTTCAACAAGAAAGTATTCATTGAACCAAAGGTCCATGTCCATCAAAAGCGAGGTTATTTGTACCTCAATGATAATGTGCGTCACCCTTGATTTATTCAAGCTCGGGGAGGTAACCACTCCTCACAGTCTCTTTTGGTAGCTGTATTTTCTCTTTTCTTTTGGTATTCTATTCAAGTTTGGTTCTTGCAAAAGTTCTAGCTTGTGGAAGTTACTTCTGCATGTGTAGAGTCTTGTGCAATGTTCTTGTTTGGTAAAGTTTTTGAGAAAATATGTATCCCATTGTTTTTGAATGCTTGCTTAGGTAAGTTATGTTTCATGATTATATAATGGATGCACTTTCTTTTGTTAGGATTCATAAGAGTCGAGTTAGGACTCTAAGGCACTATGTTAAAATCTTTATCCAGCTTGAGAAGAATATTGTGATCCTCTAGTATACATTGCAATGCTTTCTACACTTAACATTATTAAAAGTATAGTGATGAAGCCTCTAAATAATTTCTCGAGTGGTGTTTAATTATCTTAAGAGTCTAGCCTACCAAAGCTAACCTTGTGACCGTGATACTATTTAAAAGTTCTATGTTTTTTATGCACACCTTTGGATGCCAACAACTCCGCTGGCCTACGAACGATCAATGGTACAACCCCTAATTTCGGCTATGAGTTGACGACATGGGTGGCACTTTTCACCATATTGGGAAAAGTATTGGTACTCTCAAAGGATATGCAAACTACTATTTAAAAGAATCACTCAATGATCCTTTTTGAGAATTACCCTTGAAAAATGAAGATCCACACAACAAGTTTTTGGCATGGTCTCATTACTACTATATGAATTTTCTTGAGAGACGATGAATGGAATAGTAGTGTTTGATAGTATTAATCTATTTGATATGGGTGTTCTAATGAGACACTCTAATTCTATGCTTCTTATGACATGATCCCTCACTCTTAATTTCTAAGCCTTTACTTTACAAAAGTGAGGATACAAAATATAAAAGGCGCAATAGGAGGATCACAAGTTTGATTTAAAGTTAGATTTACTTTTGACATGGAGCATTGAAATTGTACTTGATCTTTTATGGATTTACATAACTGAGCTTGTGTTGCCTTGTATGAATATGTTCTATCTTACTTTGAGCTTGCAGGGAAAATAAGGATATAATGCATTGATCTTCTATGGTAAGCTAGATGATAGCATGTGTTTTTATAAACTCTCTTTCTCGAGGATGAGCAACATTTAGCTTGGGGAACTTGATGAGTGCAAATATGATGCATATTTAAGCATACAAATTATTCATACTGTCACTCATTACATGCTATATCTAGTTACAACTATGCATATTATGTATGATTACTAGTTCTCATTCATTTTCATGTGGACTTTGCACAACTAGTATTTTTATTAATTTTTATTTTCTTTGACTTGTGTGTAGGTGTTATGATGGATTATGGACAAATCAAGGCAAGAGGAACCAAGAAGATGCAATATGGAGGAGCTGCAGGCACCAGACTTAGCCATTTGAGAGGTGGAAAAGTGGATCTTTCCATAAACTCTAAATGAATATCCAAGACAATGGTGTTGTATCCCTTTTCCATATGAATCCAACAAGCTGAAGAACACCTAAATCGGAGTTCGTATGAAGAAATAGCAGCCATTTAACGACCACTCGTACGAGCAGGTCCAGTCGTACCGTCTGCCCATACCACAGGTCTGGACGCACATAAACTACCTTTCTGGATGCGTTTCTTCACATAATTCACCCCTTATTTGTTTCTAGACCTTCCTTAGGTCACAGGTAACATGGGAGGGGCTAGGAGAGACCCCCTAGGCCTATATAAGGAGGGGAGGAGCCAAGGGAGAAGGGGCCTCCACAAGATCTCCACCATCACCATTGCTCAAGAGGAGAAGGGACTTGGATCTTAAAGGCCTCAACACCGATCTACATCACCATCATCATGAACATCTCCAACACCAATCCCCTTCGTCTATTTAGTTGTAATCCAAACCCTAGTGTTGATCTTCACTTGTATTCGATTGGATTCTCATATCCAAGCCATATTATTGCCATGATGTTGATTGCCTTTATATGTGAGTAGTTCCTTTGTTCGTGGGGAGATCACTACTAGGAAAACGGCTATAGGTAATCCACACATCCGTGGCGCACGTGCTAATGGTGCCCCACGCGTAAAATAGCGTGGCGCACTGCCCACAGGTGCCCTACGGCTAACTACCGTAAGCGTGGCGACATGGGGGTGGTGCGTCACGGCTACTTGTGGGCTAGGGCACAGGTGGCCGCAAACAACCTAGCCGTAGCGCACCTATGCGATGTGCGCTACGGGTGTGAAACTTAGTCATAGCGCACTCTGACATAGTGCGCTATGGGTATGTGGGTTGCGGCCTGCTGTGCAGCTAGGCGAACTTACCCGTAGGGCACCCTAGCCTAGTGCGCCACAGGTAAGTTTCCTACACCAACCCCTCCACAACACCCCCCTGTGGATCGCCTTTTTATCCTTGAAAAAAAGAAAACAAAATGATAAACAATTCAAAAAATAAAATCCTTTCATATGTATGTAGGTAATGTGGTCTAGTGTGTAGGAAAATTAACAAACATGAATTTCGACTTTTTCTGCAAAAAAAGATCATGCCACGGTAAAATAGCCGTGACTTTTGCATATGAATTCGAAAAAAACGTTTAATATACCAAAATGACGAGAACGAGATTTCGCATCCGCTCGCAACCACCTTCGGTCGTTTAGAGATTTTTTAGATTTTCAAAATTTGAAAAGAGTAAAAAGTTATGATCAAAAGACCTTTTTTCTGTAGAAAAAAAAATGGAGGAGGCCACTTGCTTGTAGCGCACCACCCCTAGTGCGCCACGAGTAAGTTGGGCAGGATTCGAAATTTGAATCACCACCCGACCACCTAACCCTCCATATATATCTTCCCCACCCACCCCTTATCTCCTCCACTTCCACTTCTCCTTCTCCACTTCTCCTCCCTTCTCCACCTTCTCCTTCTACTCCACCTCTCCTACCTTCTTCTCCTCACTTCTTCTCCTCTCTCCGGCTGCACCCACCTTCGATGGCGCCCTTCTCCGACAACCTATGGCTGCACCCTCCGACCATCCTCCAACAACGCCCTCCTCCGACCACCTCTGGCTACACCCTCCCCGACCATCCTCTGACAACGCCCTGCCCCGTGCACCTCCGGACGCAACCTCCTCCACCATACTCCGACCGTGCCCTCCTCCGACTGCACCCTCCTCCACCAGCCTCTGACCACACCCTCCTCTGACCACCTCTAGCAGCGACCTCCTTCGATGAGGCTACAACACCGACGACGACGGCGTCCGACGGCTCGATCTAGATCTAGATCTAGATCAAATCTCGCTTTTTTTGAAATTTGAAATTGTACCCATGGCGCACAGCACCTAGTGCGCCACGGCTAACTTTCCATACACGTGGCGCACAACACCTAGTGTTGTCGGATTGAGGACAAGTATGCCATGAGGGGGTCCTCGAGGCGTGCGGAAGAGAGGGGTGTGAGACATACGATGTTCCGGGACGGTGAGCACACAAGTTTACCCAGGTTCGAATCCGCCGGCTTTGGACGGACCCTACTCCTGCTGTCAATCCAGTAATACGGCAAAGCCGGAATATGGGTTACAATGGTATCGCCTGTGCGAGTTGAGGGTATAAAGTATTGGGTGTTATTTGGTGCCCTAAAGGCTCTCCCTAGGACGGCTTATATAGATATCCGGCCTAGGGTTTACAGGAGAGATCAATCCAGCTACGACTAAGAGTTGGTTACAGAGTACATCTTGAACTACAAGTAACATTATGGGCCTAAGTCGGTAAGTCTTCTGGGCCTTCCCGTAGCCGGATTGGACTCCGTCTTCTCTCTCTAACTGGGCAGCCCATGAAGCAAAGCTCTAACCCGCAGTGGGCCACCCTGGTCAGTGAGGAACTATGAGGATACCCGAAAAGTATATCCCCAATAGCAGCCCCCGGAGGCCTCCAAGATCCAAAGTCGGATTTCATCATCGTCTAGCTTGATCTTCGGCTTGCAGAATCTTGAAGGGTTCCTGAAACTTCACAACAAAAAATACGATCCGGGTCTTAAAAATAAGTCGGACCTTTCAATTGGTTACTCGGATTTTCCAGCTTGCTTTTAAACTAAGCCGGAACTTGGTCTCTAACGCCACCTGACATAAGCATGGTCAAGTCACGTCATCTGACAGACGTTCCGTCAGCACGACCGTTGGTGGGTCCGCGGTTCGCGGAACCGAGGCGCCGTTTCAATGCGTGTGTGGAGATCGAGGCGACGCAATCATCGCACGGGCCCTTCCCAGTTCTTTCCACGACGCGTGGAGGTTACACTTTAGTGTTTGCACGAATCTTGGCGCAGGTAGGTGGATATAAGGGGTTTAGATTTCTTCTTCTCCTCTCCACCAGTCCTTTGTCGTTCCTTCCTTCCCAATCCTCCCGCATGCCCAGAGCCTCCTCGCCCTCCTCCCATAGAGCTCCCAGCGCCACCACTTTAAGGTCACCTTTTCCACCGGAGAAAAATGGCTTCATCCTCTTCTTCCTCTTTGGCGGCGGTGGTGTCGGCGTCGGCGGAAGCAACTGCGGAGAAGGAGAGCTTCCGGGGAATCTGGATCCCATGCGCCCTCGATGAGGCAGGCCTCAAGAACGTGGAGAAGGAGGGGCTTCTCGCCGCCGGTGACTGGCGGACCAGCCTCGGCGAAACAGTCCCCAATCCGCGCGAGGGCGAGCGCGTCCACTTCAGCACCCATCTGGACCGAGGTTTGTCCTTTCCTCCCTCGGAGTTCTTCTCCGAGGTGATAGATCACTATGGAGTTCAACTCCACAATCTTCCTCCCAATTCTCTTCTAGAAATGAGCGCATATGCTGCGCTTTGCCAGGGCTTTCTCGGCATTAGGCTGAGTTTGCTTCTCTTCCGGTACTATTTCCATGTTCGGAGGAATTCCATCACTGCCGGTGTTCCTTATATCACCGGTACCATTAGTTTTTCTGTTAGACGAGACCGGTCCTATCCCAAAATTTCTGCCAGTGACTCGGTCAAACAATGGCCAGCCACTTTATTTTATCATAGGGATATTCCGGCTCCCGGCAAAGCTACTGCTTTGCCGACTTTTGTCGACGGAGCCGCCACAGCCCAGCCTTCCTGGGACGAGGCTGCTCCATCTCTCACGGATGATCTGATCCTCGCTAAGAGGCGGATCGAGTATTTGATCAAGCACAAGGGTCTGAAGGGATCCGACTTGGTCCAGTGCTGGGTCTCACGTCGGATCCAGCCACTTCAGTACCACGGGGATAGACTGATGCACTCCATCACGTCTTCCAAAAAAGATTCCCTCCGCGTCAGCCCCAAAGCCTACACCGCCCAGGGTTACATAAGCCAGATCAAATGGCGAATCAAGGAGCAGATCGAGAGGAAAATTCCGGAGGTTTCTCTGGATATGCACACGGCGGAAAATCCCGTGGTAGCGGTAAGCTTCCATTAGTACACCTTTTACGTGTTTCAATCTTTAAATTATATACTGCAATGCTGATATGCTTTCCTGTTTTCAGCTTGCTAACCTCCCCGAGTCGGAGCTTGCTCCACTCAAAGGATATCCTCCTGAGTTTTCTCAGGAGACTGAAGTGGTCCCATTGCCGGATCTTGCGCTCAAGAAGCGTAAAGCTCTGACAGTGGCAGTTGGCACAAAGGAAGTGCCTGTTGTGAAGAGGTAACTTTCATTCACAATTTCCGCCTTTGTACCTTTCTCGAATTTCTTTCTGAGATGTAATGTTTCCGACTTTACTACATTCTCAGAGCAAAGCCTCTCATCAAGGGTAAGGGGAAAGGGATTCCTGCGAAGCCCCTGCGACAGACGAAGCTTACCATAGCTTCCCCTGCCACGGCTCCTCCGACTCCTGCCCCTCAACCTTCTACAACACCGGCGATTACTCCTTCTCTGGTTGTTGTAGAAGATCCGGCTCCTCCAACGATGCCTATGATCCTTGGGGCACACACTGACGTCATCGTTGGTGCGTCAGCTCAAGATAAGGGTGAACCCTCTTCGGGTAATGATCCCTCGGCTGAAGTCTTCGCCGACAACCTCCTCAGCAATCCTGGACTTGCCAAGTTTGGCTTATCCCGGAAATCTGCAGAGGAGATCCAGCGGCTGGCCAGGCAAGTCCTGGACAAAAGCCATCTATCCCCCGAAGAGGAAGCGCAAGAAGCAGAGGACGTCAAGTTCTCTGACCTTCTCGCTCAAGTCCGCCTTCGCGACGGGAGAATCAGGACTGGTGAGCTTCCAACAGCCCCAGTAATTCCTCTTACCCTCGCCGAGAAGGTGCCAGCTGAAGTAAACGCGGGGTTAGACAAACTCACCCGCGAGCAATATGTAAGTCGGAATTCCAACTCTTGTTTTTTACATTATGTTATATCATATCCTCTAGCCCCAAGCATGAAGTACGATATAGAAATCCGGGTTCATGCTTTCATTAGGATGCCAAAGAACGAACTAGTGTATCCCCCAAGGATCATGCTGATATTTAGCAAAAAATATTAGCCCGAGTCTTAAGTAGCCTTCTGACCTTGGGTATTCTGACTCACAGAAAGTATGTTCCTATAACCAGGAATTATTAACCAATGTCTATGATAAGCGGAGAGAGATCAAAGCTCTCCGGCTTAAAAATGCTGAGCTCAAGGTAGCCAAGGATGAAGCCAAAGGTAAACATTCCGAGATTCAAACCTTGTCTTTTGCTTTTTTAATGTCGAATTTTTCTGAACTGTTGTTCTTTTTGACTTACAGCATTGGTGAAACAATCCATCGCTATGATTGAAGAGGCCGAGAACCTCAAGACCCTAGTGGTGGAGAACAAGGGACTTCGCCAAGAGCTGGATAAGCTCAAGGCGGATCATGAAAGGAGCATAGCTCAAGTCCTTGAATCCTCCTCCATGGCCACTGAAGAGCGCGATCTCAAGATTGCCGCTCAAGATAAAGTTATCTCGGACCTCAAGAATGAGCTTGGCAGAGAGAAATATCTCTCCAAAGCGCTCCGGGCTAAACTCCAGAGTCTCCGGGAGGAGAAGACCAAGATTGACGACGTCATTCTTGGTACATTCCATCTGTCTGATTTATCATTTCTTCGACTTTCATCAATGTTGGATTTTCCTTAACTTGTTTTGTGTTTAGGTCTGCTGAACTTGACGGACTCCTCCTCGTCCGAGCCCCGCACTCACCGGCTTACCCAAGTCAGTGATCTTCTTCATGACTACCGCCAGTCCCTTGAGGACATTGGCGAGTCTCTCAGGATTCCGGACATGCCAAGCATGTCGGACTTCTAGGTGCGGGAGAAGGCCAAGGAGATGCCGCAACTCGTTCGGGACTGGAACATGTCCTACGTGCGGACTGCTGCGCAGAACGCTCTCACCATGGTCATGAGCCACCATGGAAACATGGAGATATGGCAAGTGACCAGAGGGTACTGCAAGGTAGACGAAGACGGCCAGGAGCAAGACCTTCAAGCCATCATGCACTCCTGCGCCCGATACGGGTGCCATGTAGCTGATCTGACCAGTACGAGATCCCCTTCTTCACCTGCGTAGATATCCCGCCACCTCCTCCAGAAGAAACCGAAGAAACTTCCGACGATGAACGGACCACCTCGGATCCGGACATCTCGGAACGATATCAACGCGGAGTAACCAACGAGCTGGCAGCTCCTTCATCTCCTGCATCATAGACCACAAACTTATGTATTATTCTGTGAAAGAACATGATGCGCTTGTAAATATTAAGTACTATGACTTTTGCTAGTGCTAAGTTTTTTATCTATTCAACACTTTTTGTCTTAGCTTTTTGCATGCCTGAAATGTTTTCATAAGCACTTGAAATTTTTCCGTCTCTACTTATCGTTTATCTGGCTTTCCGCCTCGTCCCTTTCATGAGCTGGCCAAACCTTCAGCCGGAAACTTTGCCGAGCAATGGAGCTCAATTGCTAAACCAGTTTAAACTCGGAAACAAAGCCGGCTTCCAGTACCAACAATTCACTACTCGGAAAATACCCGCATCCAGCAATCAGACAAATAACCAAAGTAAAGACTAGAATTTTTAGAGTTATACCCGAAGGTAGCAGTTTTAGAATTGGAAATCTAAACCAGAACGAACATGAGCATAAAGTACTTTCAAGCATTCTAGGATTTTCGACTACAACATGATCATTAGGAAATAAGATGGTACAAACTTCTCAGAAAAACCTTGAGGTAACCAAAACTTTTATTTCTCACAGAACATGTGCATATTTATGATTACAAAGAAAGATAAACTAAGAATAAAAGGGACGTAGCTGAGCAATATTCCACGGTCTGTCTAACTCATCCGGATTTGTACTGCCTCCAGCTCTCTTTCTCTTCTTAGTAGTAGGGCTTTCTTTGACTGGCCTCATGTCAGTTAAGTAGTAGGATCCATTGTGCAATACTCGACTAACTAAAAAGGGTCCTTCCCATACTGGGGAAAGTTTGTGCTTTCTTTGTTGCATAAGCCGGAGAACCAAATCACCTTTATTGAAAGATCTAGTTCGGACTCTCTGGCTATGATACTTGTGTAACTTCTGCTGATAGGCTGTAGATCTCATTTTAGCAACGACGCGAACTTCTTCGACTAAGTCGAGATCATTTTGTCGAGAAATCTCGGCATCCTCTTCGATATACGCGGCCACTCTAGGAGAAGTATGAATTAAAACGCTAGGAAGAAATTCTGCGCCATAGACCAAGAAGAAAGGTGTGTATCCTGTTGACCTGTTCAGAGTTGTTCGTAAACTCTAAATTATAGAGGGTAATTCCTCTGCCCAAGCCCCCGCAGCACGTCTTAATGGTGCTTCGAGTCTTGGTTTCAAGCCTTGTAGAATTAAATGATTTGCTCTTTCGACTTGTCTGTTAGCCTGTGGATGTGCGACAGACGCAATGTCAAGCCGGATATTTTGCTCATCGCAGAATTCAGCCAGTTCTCCCATGGAAAAGTTACTCCCATTGTCCGTGATAATACTATGCGGATAACCATACCGAATTATAACATCCTCGACAAATCTTTTGGCTGTTGCTCCATCACAACTAGTGACAGGTTTAGCCTCGATCCACTTGGTGAATTTGTCCACCATCACTAAGAGGTGAGTGAATCCACTTGGGGCTCGTTTAAAGGGTCCTACCATATCAAGCCCCCAGACCGCAAAGGGCCATGTTATAGGTATTGTTCGCAGCTGATCAGCCGGAACATGAGCTTGCTTGGCGTATTTTTGGCAGCCTTTTATATGTCTTGACTAATCGTTCGGCATCTGCCTAAGCTGTAAGCCAGAAAAATCCATGCCGAAAAGCTTTTTCCACTAAAGATTTGACTGCAGCGTGGTGACCACACTCGCCTTCGTGGATTTCCCTTAAGATTTCCACTCCTTCTTCCGGAGATACACAGCGCTGAAAAACCCCAGAAATACTCCGTTTATGGAGCTCACCTTTAACAATAGTATAGGCTTTTGCTCGTCGGATAATCTGTCGTCTCAACACCTCGTCTTTGGGTAATTTGCCATCTACCAAGTAATCGATGTAGGGTTGAGTCCAGCTGGGAATTACAGCCAGAACTGCTATCAAAGGTGAGTCGGATTTGGTCGGATATTCCTCATCTACTCCCTTTATCGAGGGAACTTTGAGGTGCTCTAAAAATGCGCCATCTGGGACCTCTTTCCGCGCAGAGCCTATTCGAGATAATGCATCTGCTTCCTCATTTTATGCTCGAGGGATATGCTGAACTTCAAACCCTTCGAACGATTTATATAGATCATCCACGACAGCTTTATATGCTGCCATGTGCTTATTTGCATTGCAAATATCCGAGACTTGCTGAGCAACAAGATCCGAATCTCCGTAACACATCAAACGTCGGATGCCAATATCCTTAGCAATCTGGATTCCATGCAGCAGTGCTTCATACTCGGCAATGTTATTTGTCGCTGTGAAGTGGATCTGCAACACGTCTAAAAGTTTATCTCCTTGGGGTGATTTGAGCACCACGCCAGCCCCCGAGCCCCCTCGAGCCTTAGACCCATCGAAAAAGAGGGTCCAACATTCCGACTCAGGGAGGACCATGTTCTCCTTGGTGTCTGTCCAATCAGCGACAAAGTCGGCAAGGATCTAGGATTTGATTGTTATCCGGGGTTTTAACTCAATATTGAAAGCTGCAAGCTCTATGCCCCATTTGGTGACGCGTCCTGTGGCATCGCTATTGTTGATTATATCTCTCATGGGAGCTTTGCTCGCCACGGTAATTGGGTGCTCCTGAAAATACTGTCGTAACTTATGAGATGCTAGAAAAACACCGTAAACCAACTTTTGATAGTGCGGATATCGCTGTTTTGATTCTGTCAGGACCTCACTGACAAAGTACGTCGGACGCTGCACCAGGTGCTCCTGATTTTCTTCTGGTCTCTCCACTACCATAACGATACTGACATCCTTATTTGTCCCATCATTGTAAAGCAACATCGATTCCTGAGGTTCCGGCGCTGCAAGGATAGGAGCAGATGATAGTACTTTCTTCAGGTCTTGTAGTGCAGCTTCAGCTTCGTCAGTCCAGACAAAATCCTTAGTCTTCTTCTAGAGTTTGTATAATGGTGCGGCTCTTTCGCCAAGCCGGCTTACAAATCGACTGACCGCAGCAATGCAACCAGTTAATCTTTGTACGTCCTTCAGGCGAGTTGGCCTGGAAATGTTGAGAATAGCCTTGATTTGGTCACGGTTTACCTCTATGCCTCTTTGAGACACGATGAAACCTAACAATTTTCTGGCTGGTATTCCAAACAAGCATTTCTTCGGGTTAAGCATGATGTTGTATTTTCATAGATTGGCGAACGTTTCCTCCAACTTGGAAAACAATGTTTCCTTGTTTTTGGACATGACCGCGATATCATCCACGTATGCATGTACATTGCGTCCGAGTTGATCATGGAGGCAACGCTGCATCGTGCGCTGGTACGTAGCTCCTGCGTTCTTCAACCCAAAGGGCATCGTAATATAACAGAAGGTTCCGAAAGGGGTTACGAATGAAGTTTTGATTTTGTCAGATTCCTTCATCCGGATTCGGTGATAACCGGAATATGCGTCGAGAAAATAGAGGAGTTCCGAGCCTGCCGTAGAATCGATAACTTGATCAATTCTAGGCAGAGCGAACGGATCTTTTGGACAAGTATTGTTCAAGGCAGTATAATCAACACACATCCTTAAATCAGTGGTGTCCTTTTTAGGGACCATTACAGGGTTGGCCGACCAATCAGTATGGATGACCTCTTCTATGAATCCGGCTAACTCGAGTCATGCTAGTTCCTTAGCTATTGCCTTACGCTTTTCATCACCAAACCGTCGTAAGGACTGTTTGACGGGTTTAGCGTTCGAGTTTATATTTAGAGAGTGTTCGGCAAGTTCCCTAGGTACTCCGGTCATGTTAGATGGCTGCCATGCGAAGATATCTTGATTTGCTTGGAGGAACTTGACGAGCGTGCTTTCCTATGCGCTACTTAGGCCTACGCCTATCTGGGTCACCTTGGAGGGGTCATCATCCTTCAACGGCGTCGTCTTCGTCTCTTCTGATGCCTTAAACTCTAGATTTGGCTTTGTGACCTCCTTCTTTGTTGCGGGCATCTCAGACGGATCTATGCTCTTCTTGATCTCCTGGTACTCCTGGGCGTGCAGCACGGCTTCGGAAAAGGTGGCATTTCCATCTTCGCACTCTTGCGCCTTCTTCGGGTCTCCCCTGATGGTGATCACGCCGTTGGGACCTGGAATTTTCATTATATTGTAAATGTAACACGAACGAGCCATAAAAGCCCAGTAAGCCGGACGTCCGAATATAGTGTGGTATGCGCTCTTGAACGGTACCACTTCGAAGGAAAGTGCCTCCGTCCGATAATTCTTTGGAGTTCCAAAAGTAACATCCAAAGTGATCTCCCCTAGGGAATTAGCTTGTCTTCCTAGGACAACTCCGTGAAAGATCATAGAGCTATGGTTCAACTGTGTTTCCGAGATCTTCATCCAGCGTAGTGTTTCGACATAGAGAATATTGATACTGCTACCACTGTCCATGAGGGTCTTGGAGAAACCATAACCGTCAATAAGTGGATTGACGACTAAGGCATATTTTCCTTGCCTATGTAGCTTAGGCGGATGATCAGCGTGGTCAAACGTTATTGCCACTTCCGACCAGTCCAGATACTAAGGGATAGCCGGAACTGTTGCGTTGGGCTCGTGGAGAACTGCTTTGTTGACCTTTGCTGGTTGAGATCCGAGGAAGGTGACGTAAGTGTCCTTCTTGGTGGGAAAAGTTTTCTTCCCTTCCGACTTGGGATTTGAAGCATCGACTTCCTCCATGTCGGAATCTTCCTTGGTCTCTTTGTCCTTTTCGGGATTTTTGCTTTCCCTTCTTCCGCTTAGCTTTGTAGCCCACAGTATCATCTCTCTTGATGTCGTCGTTAAAACGACATTCAGCGTTGGTGTGGGACGAGCCCCCATTGGCGTCCAAGTGATGCACACATGGGTTATTGGCGATGTCGGCCCAAGTGTAGGTTTTGCCTGGTTGTTGCTCTCCTCTACCTTGGACCCTTGACGTCCCACGGCCACGCCCGCGACCTCCGCCACGTCCTCCTCGTCCTCCAGACCCTAAAATAGTAGTGACTACTGTTGTCTCTGCGTTGGGTTTTTCTTCTGAGGTATTTTTGCGCTTCTAAGCTTGTTGCTTTGGTTGTTTTGCCGACTGAGGTACAGCCAGGACATTGAGTAATCCCCTGCATCGTCGTCAACATCTGCATACTTGCTCGCTGTTTCTATCATCTCTCCCAGATCAGTGACCTTGTCACACTTCAAGCGTGGCGCAGTAAACCAATTGGGAGACCTACGATGAAAGCTTCAATCGCAGTTTGATCATTTACTCCTTCGCAGGAGTTCTTGATGTCAATCCATCATCCGAGGTAATCCCGACAAGTTTCTCCGGCTTTCTGGGTGCAACGCTGTAGGTCTCCAACCGTACAGGGCCTCCGATATGTGCCTTCGAAATTCCGAAAGAACGCACTTTGTAAATCATACCAGTTATGGATTGTGTTCGCCGGAAGTTCATTGAGCCATGATCGTGCCGTCTTAGGCAACATAAGCGGGAGATATCGGGTTGCGACCAGGCTGTTTCCGCCTTTGGCGATGCATCAGGCTTGGAAGAAATCCTGTAACCAGGTGTTTGGCCGAGCAATGCCGTCGTAGGCTTGGATATGTCTTGAGATGGCAAATCCTCCCGGGAACTTTGTAGCTCTGATGCGTGGTCGGAAGCATTTTGGGCCCATGTATACATCATCGTTTTCGTAGCGCCGAGCCTGTATATTGGAGTTGATCCTGTGCCTTGCGTCGTTCGGGGATAGGGATCGTCCCCAATGTCAGCTGTGGCTGCGATGCCTTGGAGCCGGACTTCGGCTTCTGCCACCACCTCCTCCGCCATGTCGTCCTCCTTGACCTCCTTGGGGGCCATTGTGAACTGTGTGGTGGAGAGGGTGGTGCAGCTGGATAGTTTCCGGCTGATCGCCGGCCTCCGTCCGGAGCATCATTATTCCGGCTCCGGGGAGGTTCTTGACTATGACGAGCCCCCTGCCGGCTTGTTCCAGCATGGTTTCCGTCGTTCCTTCGTCCGTCGTTCCCACCATGGTGAGGCTCAGCCGGACGGTTTTCATGTCTGGGAGGTGGCATTCTCTGACGATCCTCCTCCTGACGTTTCTCTTTATCTTCTCCCTTTCAGGGAGGATTCCTCGGATTCAGTGCAGCGATCGCGTCTTTCTCGGCTATTGGAGCGACATTGCTCCAGTTATGTGTAGCTCTGCGGTGCTGCCGCGATGAGCCGGTTCTTGAATAATTGTCTTCCCTGCGTTCGGGGTGACGATACTGCGCCCGAACGTAGTGGGATCTTACGTCAGCCCATGCCGGATCTGTGCGACAATGGTCAGAATCCGAGACCAGCTTTTGACTTCCAGACTAGGTGACCTTTTGCTACTCCAGTCCCTTATTGAGTAGCTTGATACCCAAACGTATCTCCTCTGGTCCTAGATTAGCTGATAGAATTTCGCGAGCTGCCACTGTATTTTGCACTGGTGTTGGGTAAACCCAATCTTCGTTGCTATCCTTCCGTGGCTTCCCCATCTCATCTCCAAAAAGGATGGCACGGACATGTGGGAATTGGTTGTCATCTATGTGACGCTTCCGTGTCTTCTGATGTAGACGGGACATGTACTCCTTGTTTGACATGCGCTTCTTCTCCACCTCGATGTTTTTGGCTTCATCAAGGAGTTGTTGACGACGCACTTCCAGGGCCTGGGCCCTTTCGTCCAGCTCATCTGCAGTAAGTTCTGCAGCTGTAGGGATGGGTGTGGTTAATGCGGCATCGATGAGTTTACGCGCACATTCAGTGATCACGTGTCCATCCACCGATGCTTGTTTTTTCAGCTCGTCTGGGATAAGTGCTCCATCCGAGTCTTCTTCGTATTCCTCGGTGATTACCTGCTCTGTGAGGGGGCCTTTTGCCGGGGTCTTGTTCCTCTTCTTTGCCTTCTTGGCCGCGCCGGTAGCAAAGACGACTTTTGGTCCGTTTCCCAGAGTCAAGCTCTGATCGGTACTTTCGGACATCTGGAACTCGGGATTATCTCCGATGTCCATGTCATCCTGCACTTTGGGAGAGTGTTCCCCGGATCCTTCATCCATGGCTTCTCCTTCTTCTGCAGCTTTGGAGTTGTACTCCTCTTTGTATTACGCGCAGAACTTTCGGAAATCTGCTAACGTCATGGATTCATCCGAGGATTGGGGAACGTCGACGTTTGTTCCAATTGCCTCCTGCACCGAGTCGGTGTGTTCTCCAGCATCGGCAGAGCCGGATCCGGATCCAACATATCCGACGAAGTGCGATGCGTGCCTCCTGGGGTACCTGCGGCTTTCGCGATCAGCCATATCGAAACTTTTAATGGTTTCGAGGATTGCATCTGCGCTAGCGCCTTGCAGTATCATACATCTTAGTGTGTACCTGAGGAAAGGCCTGTCTGTCCCGGCATTGTCAAAGCTGAAATCAGTGTCGTTGATATGCTCCTCCTGGATTTTGACCTCCACGGGTGGGTCGATCTGGGATCTGGCTTCTCTAGGGAGATCCACTCTAGATTCGACTTGGACCATGAGGTCTTCTTCAGGCTTGGATTTCTCCACTATCTCCGCAACTGGTGCGGGCTAGGTGGGATTAGGGTTTTCTGAGATCCAGAACTCTGCCGCCTCCGCGGACAAAGGGGACCCAAAAGATTCTTCTGCCTCTATCATCACCGCTAGGGTGGGTTGGGCAGGTTCAGCGAAACCGATGTAAACATTGATCTCGCCAAAAGACATGATAGTATAGGCAGTCACGGCCTCCCTAGCCGGAATCCAAGTCTCGTCGAGAACGATGAGAGGGACATCGCTGGCATAGAGGATGCGACCGACGGCGATGGTCTCGTCGATTCCGATTCTTGCAGATTTCGCTCGGAACGCAGATCCGAAGCTCACCAGCCCCACGGTGGGCGCCAACTGTCATTGGATTGAGGACAAGTACGCCATGAGGGGGTCCTCGAGGCGTGCGGAAGAGAGGGGTGTGAGACGTACGGTATTCCGGGATGGTGAGCACACAAGTTTACCCAAGTTCGAATCCGCCGACTTTGGACGGACCCTACTCCTGCTATCAATCCAGTAATACGGCAAAGCCGGAATATGGGTTACAATGGTATTGCCTGTGCGAGTTGAGGGTATAAAGTATTGGGTGTTATCTAGTGCCCTAAAGGCTCTCCCTAGGACGGCTTGTATAGATATCCGGCCTAGGGTTTACAGGAGAGATCAATCTGGCTACGACTAAGAGTTGGTTACAGAGTACATCTTGAACTACAAGTAACATTATGGGCCTAAGTCGGTAAGTCTTCTGGGCCTTCCCGTAGCCGGATTGGACTCCGTCTTCTCTCTCTAACTGGGCCACCCGTGAAGCAAAGCTCTAACCCGAAGTGCGCCACCCTGGTCAGTGAGGAACTTTGAGGATACCCGGAAAGTATATCCCCAACACCTAGTGCGCCACGGCTAACTTTTCATACTCGTGGCGCACCACCTAGTGCGCCACGGCTAACTTTTACCCGTAGTGCGTGCCACGTGGTGCACCCCTAGTGCGCCACGGATGATCAAAACAGGTGCGCCACGGATTAGTTGTTTTCTAGTAGTGGATGGAGAAACCCTAGCATTATTATGAGATGAAATAAATATGATCTATTACTTGTGTCCATGATATTGTGTTTGATCTCTCCCTTTAGATGGTATGTGTAGTCGACCACATATCATTTGCCTTCGGGACTAAATAGAGGGTGAAATCCTAAGGACGTGTATTTGAGTATGTCCAGTGTTACTCGTGACTACAAGCATTGGCTTATAAACTACATGGTCTAAGGATGAATAAAGAGATATTCACTAAGCTAATTTACGTTATCCATGGGGAAACCCTTAATTGTGGTGGTCTTTATGAGTTGTTGCTCTGAGGCAACGCAGTGGTTATTTAGAGATGACCTCATTACCTGGCTCAAGAAAGCGGATACCTACCAGTTTTGTGGTGAACATCTTATCATGGAACTCTCTCCACACATGTCATGACACAAGAAATAGAATATCCTAATTATGATTAACTACCCCATACTAGTAGTGTATCCTAAATCCCCGAGAATGCTTTCACCCTATTGAGTTCCAACACCATTTCCAATGCATTCCTTATTTGCTTTTGTTTACTTTTTTATTTACTTTCTTGCACACAAATACAAAACCTTCCAAAAACCCTTACTTGAAATCAAAGGCAGCTTACAAGTATCCTTTGGTAGGTAGTGACGAGGGGCATAAAGACCTTAACCAAATAGCTCTCAGTGGGTTCGATACTCTTACTTCAAAACTAGCTACAATCGACCGGTGCACTTGCAGTCATCAGGTATCATGTCTACTTACTATCTAACTCGAACAGATCGCACGCTTAAAGTCTAACGATCAAGTTGTGATAGTCACCTACATGGTATGTAGATGAGAGAGTTGTCCGTAAGGGTATCCAAACACACCAGAATAGTTCTGGGATCCTCTTGAGCCATTTCGGAGAGGAATTGAAATAGCTCCAGTGACATAACCTAATCCGGGAAAGTTGTTCTAAAGTCATCGTTGTTGATTCCGAGGTTTGCCGTAATCATCCCAAGACAATGAATATGTCATAGTATTTTTATAAAGGTTTCAAATATATATATATTGGTTCGAGGTACCAGATTTTTCAGAGAGAAACCAGAGGATAAGTATAGTATCAGAAGGGGTTCCGATGTCGGATTGGACGAGAGGGGTGAGGTCCACCCTAGGGATGGTGCATGGCCCACCTAGGCCCACCCATTGCCGGGTCCCAGTCCCCTAGGGCTAGCGCATGGGGCCAGGGTCTGCCACCTCAACCTCCCATATTGGTGAGTTGTGTAATTAGGAAGGAATCCAATCAAATCTCAATTTGTGAAATGTTCCGATCACATCTTCTATTTGAGGAAAGTATCGATCTTGCTTAATTTCCAAGTTGGAGAATCCTCTATTGATGGAAGGGGATGATCTCCCTTTTATGGGAGATCGGGAACATACCAAAGGGAGGGGGAGGCGCCACCCTTGTCCCCACCTTTTGGCCACTAGCCTAGGGGTGTAACCATAGGCGGTGCATCCCTCTCCTCCCTCCTATATAAACTGTGGTGACCTAGTATACCCCTTCGTGTTGTAGTATGCAAGTTGTTGACATAACACCAATGAAACATCGTTCCACTAGTATTACATATCTCTGAGTCGTACAACAGAAACATCGCATGTAAAAGGCATGACTATAGATTACATCTTAGTAAATTACAAAAGATATAGAAAAAATCTTTCGAATAGAGATGAAGTTACAATTACAAAAGAGAACCAGAAATAGCAACGCGCAGGCTATTCCACGATAAAGTTTACCTCTAGTATTGTTTGGCTTGCGAGTACTGCGACCGTGATGCCTACATGTATAGGTTCTAGTATCTAGGGATTTATCTATTTTCTATTCTCTATCTTCACTTCCATTGCAACTGACATAGACATCAACTCCATTTATTCCACCAGATATCTTCGGCTCTTAAAAGTATTTCCCCTCTTGATGATGTCAAAAATTGCTCCAAAATCTAGCAAGGCTTAAGAAGGTACGGTTGAGTACGAGCGTACTCAGCAACTTCATTAAAAAGGATTGTTCGATGCACTATCGATAGCCATAGACCATAGGTCGTAGCCTAATGCAAGTTTTCATAAATATTTATTCAAAATGTTTCTTTTATTCTAAAAAGCTATGTCCATAAGCCTTCACGAGTTTACTAGAACTTCATGGAATTCCTTTCCTACCGTGTTCGTAGCTCCTTCTTAGAATAGAGAGTAACATGTCATAGTTTTATACACTCTATAGAGGTGCGTTGCTTTACCCATAAGATACCAAATCCTTGTTGCACAACTACGCGATGTTTTCCCGTCCACAGTTCTTTTGGTGTGGGGCCTAGTAGATGATCCAAGCTAATCACTGCTCCTCTCCTTGGGTGTGGGGCCTAGTAGATGAGCCACCCAATTTTGTAAGTAGAACCTGCCCTTGGTAGCCCCATCAAAATGGTAGAACCTACCTCCGACAGCCCCTTATAGACCCTCATAGACACCAGGTATATATCATGGGCCACTAAGGGGTCCCACCCATATGCTGGATCCTTTGCAAGGAATCTGCAGCGTCACGATAAGTTTATCCATTGACATGCAAAAGGAACAAGATCTAGTTGACTTTCCCATCCCATTCCAGATCTTATGGTTAACGCATAATATACGACGCAAGAATCACTAGCAACATTTGTTATCCAGTCTTATGTGATACTTTCCCGTGCAATGGAACCTCCACCATCACATAAAGAATACCATGGTTCCACTGCCAGCCATAATAAATTGTATGACCACCCCCGGATCAGTAACCAATAGTTCAACATAATTATGAAATAATATTTTCTTTTGGAAATACACGTGATAATAATAGCAGATTGCAAATACCTGATAGAAAATAACCAAAGTACAAGAGGAAATATGAACTTGTATTTTTGACTGCAAGATTATGTAGCCAAGGGCTTCTAGTTGATATAAACTCCGAAACCAAAAATAACATCATTGGTCCGATAAGGACTAATGTTTAAAGAAGCAATATGATGTTATGCATAAGTAATGATATGCATTTTGATAAATCCCAAAGTGATCCCTGATATTGTGTGTGGGTTGAGTTTGGGTTATTTCTTAAAGATTTTGTTTGTCTTCAAGTTTACTCCACAACTAAAGGTATTTCTAAAACTCGAAGAATTAAAACAGAAGGTATAAGAATAAAGTACAATAGCAGCAGATGATTGATGTTGATTGGTATCATTTATCTCTTCTGACAAGTCATGTTTTAAGTTGTTAAGGATTAAAAGAAATAATGTTATGTTTTTGTTTGATGTAGGCAAAAATAATAAATTTTGAATAAATGTTTCTTATACTAAATAAGGTAATCCTATAGGTTTTTAAGGTGTAAACTATAGGTATTTGCATAGCTCTAAGGATATTGAACTAGCATGTGTATTATAGGATGAATACCTGAATAAAGTCAACTATGAAGTATAAGTATACTCAAGATGTGGTTTACTTATAGTGTGTTTGGATGTATGAATTTGGTCTTGGAATCATGGAAACTGGATTTGGGAGTCAGTTTCCACTGTTTGCGCTGCGCTCTGAATTACTGCCTGGAAACGGAAAGAAATTCTAAGCCTTGCTCCCTCGCGTGCAAAAAGCCTGCCCATGAATCGGAGGCCGCCCGCTCTTGCGTGGAAACGCAACCCGTGTGTACCGGTTCGCTCGAGAAATAGAGCGAGGCCCTGCCACCCGACGTAGACACCCTTCTTCCCCGACATGAGCGACCACAGACACTAGCGGCGGTGTACAGATTAGGCCTCCCTCCCCGCCTCCCTTCCTTGTACCCTCTCCATGGCCTCCCTCCTCCACCATCCTATCATCCCTGCCCTTATTCCCCCTATCCGCCCCCTTCCAGCCCGGTCCTAACCCTAAGTCGTGGGCATGGCCAGATGACAACGAGAGGGTGGAAGACGGTGGAGGGGAGGGTGAATGGTGGC
This sequence comes from Avena eriantha, assembly GCA_910589775.1. NCBI lineage: Eukaryota > Viridiplantae > Streptophyta > Magnoliopsida > Poales > Poaceae > Avena > Avena eriantha. Next base: position 302,649,579 of record OU342745.1, on the reverse strand, counting down.
AGCGGTGGCAGACATGCTATTCTTGGCCATCTTATTCTCTACTGAACCCAATTGCACGAGCCGTACAAATGTGCTCTTGGCTAATTTTTTTATATATTTATGAGGGCGATTGGAGGTATAAAAACTCTATTTTTATCTGTTTTTTACTGCATGTCCTTGGAAACTCCTCTTCTATAGTTGGCCAGTGATGGTGGATCTTGATAGCATGGAAATTGGCTTCGATTAGTGTGTTTAGTACTGCAGAATTAACTTAGTACCAAACCCTCCTTTAGTTGTCACTGAATTAGGACGATCATTGATTCCAAATCTTGTGATCTTATTTATATTATTTTAAGGATGTTATATGTAAAAAATAATATATAACCAATATAATATACACACTATTTTTCATACATTAACACAAGTTTATATTGTCCAAACTCAACAAAACATCCAATTCCATTGTTTGTAAGTCCAAACAAGAATTAGAATTGGATATCACCCTTTAATTCCAACAACAAATTATAATCACACCCAAATGGTAGAATTGAAATTAGAAACCATTTCCTTTCCATCTTGGATTTGGAATTTCCAAAACAATTCAATTCCAAGCCTAAATTCATACATCCAAACATAGGGTTAGAGTATTACCAAGTTCTAAGGTTTTACTGGGCATGTTTAAGGATGTGAGATCATCAACTTTCAATGTAGGTGAAGGATATTATAATGCTAACTTATAAGTCATTGAATTACAATTGGTATAGAATTTTTAAAGAGTACTACTTTATCAACAATAATCACTTAGGTTCTATCATAAGCTATGGTTATGGTCATAGGTATATAGTATATGGAACTTATCCTTTAGGAGGATCATATCACTAAGTTGCATCAACTTAGTGAAGGTATAAGAGCGATGATGACACATACTAACTTGGTTTGCTACTATGATCCTAAGGTTAGGGTACGCTATTAGATGACTCCACATAAAATATATGATTGACTCCAAGAATAGGACTTAACAAGATAGCTTAGGAATAATTGCTTACCTACCAAATTAGGTACATCTAATTCTAGCTATGAACTCTTACTTAAGGTCCAAATCTAAAGGTCTTAAATGCAAAACTTAAACAAGTTGATGTTGTTTATAGTTGTACAAGTATACGACTTCAAGAGTTTGTTATGGTTTTGAATATTTGGATGAAAACGAGAACTTATAATATTACTTAAATAAAATAGCCAAAACTTCTATTTGATTTGGTTTTAAAGAAGCAATTGATGTAATTGTCCATAATACTACCATGAATTAATGGTTTAAGTTATTTACCCTTCTTTGTATATTTTACCCAAGTTATTAAGGGAAAGTAATTTTTTCCTAATTAAAGATGATTTAAATTATTAAAGTCACTTTCTTTCAATTTAAAGGAAAGAATTACAACATTGCAGTATATTCTAAATAGTTTTTGTAAAGATAAATAATTTTGATTTATAGGTGTTAAAATAAAATACATTCATTTTCTTTAATTGGAGAATTGGGTTTGATAATATATTTTCTAACCTCTATTTTTAAAAATTCTAAGTTGACTTAGAATTTTATATTTAGTATTTTCTAGGATGGTGGATTATTTTTCAAACACAAAAGTGGTTTTTATGTATTTATAGCATTTTTTTCTACCTTGTGATTTTTCTAGTGTACGAATTGTCTTGTTGTTTATATGAGACTATGCACTAAGACTTCTCATGTTGTAAAATATCTGCTTAGAGAAGAGCTGAGAAGTATAGATGAGAGTCGTATTGGTGTTAGGCATCACTTTTCCGCATGAAAAATTTGTTATGTAATGATTAAGCATGTATCATATACTCTCCGTACACTTTTCTTATTGACCCGTCGTAGACATATTGTCAAACGTTTCTTCTAACAATCATGCTCCAAGGGCGCAAAGAAAAGTCTAGTATGTATAATGAACGGGTTTACTCGATGAAATCTTCGCATATTGAAGTAGAAACCATCATGAGCGTTCATGCTCCACTCTTGGTTATTGATCTGATGGTCTTCGGTATCATGTCTACTTACTACCGAACCCAAATGGATCACACACTTAAGGTCTAATGATCAGGTTGTGCTAGTCACCTACATGGTAGGTAGATTAGGTAGTTGCATAGAAGGGTATCCAAACACACCGGAATAGTTCCAGGATTCACTTGAGTCACTTCAGAAAGGAATTAGAATAGTTCCAGTGACATAACCTAATTCAGGAAAGTTGTTCTGAAGTCGTCGTTGTTGATTCAGAGGTTTAGCGTAATCATACCAAGACGATGTATATGTCGAAGTGCTTTCATAAAGGTTCTAGAATATATATATATAGGAAGGGATCCAATAAAATCTCTATTTATGGAATGTTCCACTCACATCTTCTAACTGGGGAAAGTATCGATCTTGCTTGATTACCAAGTTGGATAATCCCCTATTATTGGAAGGGGATGATCTCCCTTTTATATGAGATCGGGAATATATCAAAGAGACGGAGGGAACCACCCTTGATCGCACCTTGGCTATTGACTGATGGCTCTGAAATATAGCCATCTACGTCCATATTTAAACTGGATAGTATTCATAATTTTGATGAAATATCTCTCTAAACCTTGCCACTAATGCCTAATGATCAAAGGGGTATCTAATCCTTTCTTGCTATTTTCCTTACGCAGATAATGACGTTTGATGATAGAAAGCACTACATTAAAGTCAAAGATACGAGATTTCCAACAACTCAAAGAAACCAGGAGTCATGAAGTGGAGACAGACGCTTTAACGACCAACTATATGGCGGGAATAAAATTTTGGCCGTATAGTTGCGGTCGTATAGTTACTGCCGCCACCGCTAGGTCAAATAGAACAACTTTCGTGAAGGGACCCCTATATAAAGAAGCCTCGGGCGACGAGAAAAGAGCCTTGCCTCGCCCCCTCGCCACCAGAACCCTGCATCCACAACACCGAAGAGCCGCCGGAGGAATAGACTTAGATCTAATCTCCAAACCATTATCCACCACCATAGACATATTCCACCACTTGTAATAGTAGATCTCATCTTCGAGTGGAGACATTGTAAGACTATTTTCCATCAATCACATGATTCCCATTGCAATGTTTATGATCTTTGATTTCATCTCTATGTGTGAGTAATCCTCCTTGGGATAAGGGCTTTGGCCTAGCCATGTAGCTTTTGTGCATGTTATTTATCATAGATGGGATCATGTATTAGTTTGTATGACATGATGATTATTGTATCCTCTCTTTCCTAAAACCAAGGACTTGTCAGGTACCCAAGACCCCGAGGATTGAGCCAGGTATAGGGAGTATGAGTAATGACTAATCTCCAGGTTGGGAACCCTAGTGACAGAAGGGGTAGTACGGCCGTATGTGAGGGATTTACTTGGGATTAACGGTGATGTCACTATGCATATAATTAGTTCTCTTTCTTCTATGGATGAGACTAGTAGGTTATTGCTATAAGCGGTTGCGGAGGCAATAGCAATTATGGATGCACTGCCCACATATAATTTATCTTGCTCTAACAATTACATGCATATGTTATTATTATCTTTTATTCCCATCAGATGTTTTGCATAGCTACAGGTGAAACCGAAAGCCCTAGGCCCTCTCTCTCCATCATCGACAACAATAAAAGACAGCAAACTCTTGGTCCGGTAAAAACACAAAAGGAATTATAAAACTCCTGAAGGTCCATTAAAGTAACTTCACTACACTTTCTACTTTCCGAGGATTCGATAAACCTAGGTTTACTAGGGAAAAGAGATATAATACATCTGTAATACGAATCGAAGGTATCAACCCTTTTTATGATGCCTTTGCTGGGGAAGAAATAGCTACCTTGGTGAGGTTAGTAGGAACCTTGCTAGTTTTAATTCTTAGTTTTCTTTCATTCTCTATTTGAAAACACAAATAAATTAGTTAGTCTTTATTTTCTTGTTTTTACTATTATAAGTCTCTGTTTAAGAAAACTCAAACATAGGAAATATAGCTAAAAAGAAGCTTAGGGAGTTTGCTACTCCCAACAATGATTATTTGCATACTCCTATTACCCAGCCAGCAATTACTGCTGATGATTATGAAATTAAGCCCCACTATTTAAGTTTGGTTCAACAGAATCAATTTGGAGGCTCTGCTGTTGAGGACGCAGGTATGCACTTGAATACTTTCACTAAAATATGTGATATGATACGCATAAAATATGTTGAACCTGATGCGGTCAAATTGCGCTTATTTCCATACTCTCTTAGAGGAAGATCAAAAGAATGGTTGCTATCTTTGCCTAGAAATACTATTACATCATGGATGGAATGTACTTCTTTATTTATGACTAAATTTTTCCCACCTGCAAAGACTATGCAACTAAGATCTAATATTACTAGTTTTAGACAGGAAGAACGTGAGCCACTAGCGCTTGCATGGAAGAGGATGAAAGAATGCATGAGAAACTATCATAGCCATGGGATGGAAGACTGGTTAATTCTACGTTTATTTTATAATGCTCTTAACCCTGTGTCTAAGAACGCCAAATATTTTATAAAACAGCTACTAGACAATATGCAAGACAACCATGCCCAATGGCATGTGGATAGATTGAACACGAAGAAGGTGAACTCCGTATCACCACAATAAAATGAAGAACGCAATGCTAAGTTGGATGAGCTCATATTAACCATAAAAGGTAAGGAAAGCCAGGTAAGAGCTATCCCAGAATCAAATATTGAAGAAATAGACTTCATAGCTCGTAATGATTAAAACCCTGCTTGGAAGAAGAATTATAATCCTAATTTTCAGAAACATTATTCTAGTCCTACATGTAACTCTAATAATAATATGGGAACTAGTAATGGTAGTCTCCAAGAAACACTCAAGTATTTTGTAGACTCACAAAATGAGAAAAACAATATTCTTGTTAAAATAACGGAGAACCATGATGTTATGCTTGGTAAATTATCTAACTAAGTTTGAGGAATGATTTGCAGGCCCTTGAAGAAAGAACGATTATTGTTGAGGCACATCTAGGTAAGATAACCGAGAGTCAAACTCTCATTCTAGCTAAATTTGCAGGTAAAGCTGAGCCCAATCCTGTTGAAGACCTCAACATGATAAGAATCCAAAGGGAGGAGCCTAAAGACCTTGATTATAGTAATGCTCCTTCACCAAATTACACCGTTGAAGATCTTGTAAAAAGGATCAATGTCAAGATTCTGGTAAGTGAAGGAAATCAGGAAGCTATGTACCAACACTTTGTTAATCAGGTAGCAATAAAGGTACATGAGCTTGAGGAAGAATATAGAAAAATTGCTGGAAAATTACTTGCGAAGCTTGATGATATATTTGAGCCCACTATTAAGATTAAAATTGGGACCAATGAGATAGCTGCACTTTGTGATCTAGGTGAAAGTGTCTCAACAATTCCAAAAAGTCTTTTTAATAAGTTAAATCTTGGCTCTTTTGAAATCACCGAGTTAAAATTGCATCTAGCTGATTCTACCTACAAACAAGATATAGGAATTAAGTAGAATACTTTAGTATACATTAAAGGTTGTCCTTCTCTTATTGATTTTGTTATTGTTGACATGCCTGAAGATGCTACTGCTCCTATTATATTAGGCCGTCCATTATTAAGAACTATTAAGGCTTTGATTAATATACATGAAGGGAACGTGAAGCTTTAATTGCCTTCGCAGGATCCTTTTGTTATTCATTTCCCTAGGAAGAAGAAAGCCAAGAACGATTAAAAGGAGGCCATCACTTTGAAAGCCAACTATTTTGGAGTGGGTGTTCCACTCATCTAGCCTAAGTGAGTGATACATTGCAAATGTATCTATAATTTTTGATGTTCCATGCTTGGTTTTATCCACTTTCTTGTGTTTTGTCCACACTTTGGAGTACTTTTCATATGATTTCTTAGACTAACCTATTAACAAGAGCCACAGTGCCAGCTGCCTGTTTTCTGCTATTTTTGGTTCTAGGAAAGTTAGAAAATGAATATTCTCGGAATTGGATGGGACAAAAGCCAAAGTGCCTATTTTTCCATAAGTCATCAGATGCCAGAATATGAGACGCAGAAGGGCTGGGGGTCGGCCACACCACCTGGCCGCACGGCCAGGCCTGACCCGCGGCAGGGGGGTGGTCTGGCCGACCCCAGCACCCCCTCGGCCTCTCCTTCCGCCTATAAGATGCCCTCGGTACAAAAACCCTAAGTACCCGATCAAAAATCCATGAAAGAGTCTGTAGCCGCTGTCATATCCATCCCTAGATCGGGAGGGATCTGAAGCTCTTCCCGGCACCTTGTCGGAGAGGGGAATTCACCCTGGAGGCCTTCTTCATCATCATGCAAGCCTCCGGTGTGATGCGTGAGTAGTTCATCTCTGGACTACAGATCCATGTAGTAGCTAGATGGCTGGTTCTCCTCCTTTGTGCTTTCATGTCTAGATCTTGTGAGGTCCTTTCATGATCAAGATCATCTATTTGTAATTCATACATGTTGTGTTTGCGGGGATCCGATGGATATTGAGATGCTATTTCAGATTGATTATTGATTCTATCATGTCTTTGTTATTTGTGATCTTGCATGCTTTCTGTTGTTAGTAGCTATCTTGGCCAAGTAGATGCTAGCAACTCCGAGAGTTAGTATTTATGCTCGATAGTGGGTTCATGCCTCTGGTAATCTGGGGAAGTGACAGAAATCTCTAAGGTACTAGATGTGTTGTTGCTACTAGGGAGAAAACAACAATCCTTTGTTCATAAAACAATCGTATTATTTACATTACACGCAATTCGTAAAGCAATAATCTGTTGCTTGCAACTTAATACTGGAGGGGGTTCGAATGATAACCTGAAGGTGGATTATTAGTCATAGATGAAGTTGGATGGCGGTCTATGTATAATGTTGTAATGCCCAATCAAGTTCCAAACGAGTCAAGATGATTAGTATATGCATGTATTGCTTTCTCGATGTTTGTAAATTCCCCTGCTGTAATTTATTCACCCAGCTTGTTATCTATCTTAAGGAGAGCCACCTCTAGTGAACTATGGATCCTGGTCCTTTTCTTTTACATACAATCTATAAACTGTTTACTACTTTGTGTTTACTTTCTGCAAACCATTACTTTCTTCCATTCGATACGTTTAATCCTTTGTTTTCAGCAAAACCGGTGAGATTGACAACCTCATCGCAAGTTGGGGACAGAGTTCTGTGGTTGTGTTGTGCAGGTCTCCACGTTGCTGCTAGCACCGGTAGTGCGCCCTACCAACGTTCACCTAGCTACACCTTTGGGGTGTTTCATTGCTCCTACTGGATTGATAACCTTGGTTTCGTACTGAGGGAAAACTTGCTGCTGTGCTCATCATACCTTCCTCTTGGGGTTCCCCAACGAGCTCGATATATTTTGGACCATCAAGCATATTTTCTGGCGCCGTTGCCGAGTAATCAAGGACATCTTCACAAGGGGAGTCCCTCATAACCAATCTCTTTAATTTGTTTTTTTTATTTGTTTCTTTTTGCTTTGTTTGGTTATTCAAAAACACAAAAAAATTAGTTTCACTAGTTTGCTTTGTTATTCAAAAACACACAAAAATTAAGTCCCCTTTAGTTGTCACCTCTTCCTTAGCTCGCCATGTTGATCCCTAAATTCACCCTGAAAGACCTTTCAATTGATAGTGGTTCTATAATTGGGAAACATACTATTGAAGAATTCTTTAATCATGTTAGTAAACATGAGGATACTGAGGATAGATCCCTTGCAGAACTTGCTCCAAATTATGAGATTGCTGCAGCTTCTTTAGTTCACATATTGGAAGCTAGGTTTGTTAACCTCAACCCCTTAATGCAAGTAATGTTTCTTAAGCTTAAAGAAATTGAGGACCCTGAAAAGAGGGATTTTATTCTAGAAACTTTGTTTAAGGAGTTCTATGATGTTGCCAAGGAAGCTAGGAAAGTCTTTGAACATTTCAATATGCTAGGCTCATGTGTAGATGTTGTTGGTACACGAGAAAAGATGAACAAAACCGAACCTAATGGGGAGGAACCTAAGACACCAATACCCTTTAAATTGGTAGCAATACATGAAGCCATAGAAAATAATCTAGATTGGATTGTTCCTGAAAACCCTTTTGATAAAAATAGTGAACCTAAGAGCATTGAGAGAGGATCCTCTAAGACTTATTTGGATGATATACCTTGCCTTGTTGAAGATATTTCTGGTATTAATCTTAATGCTTCTTCATTTGAGAACACTTGATTCTTTCTTGCTCCTTATGCCTAACTTAAAGGCGTTAAAGAAAAGTACTTATTGGGAGATAACCCAAAAGTTTTAGATGAGTCTTAGAAGTTATTACCTCTGTAATAACCGCTCCTTATCCTTTTTATTTGCCTTTTGTGCCAAGAGTAACCTCTAATGAGAGAGAAGTAATGATTGGGAAAGTTGCTGTCCCGAAACAGATTTCTTTGCTTCACCATAAAAATTCGTGTAAAATCTCTGAACGTCTTTTTGAGGCGTGAATTTTTGTGCTTCTGATCCAGGTTGTTATCTAAATTTAGCTAGCTCAGCACTTTTTTATTTGAGCAACATAAAGTCTTCGAAAAAATTCGTCTTTACCTGCTGATCTGTTTTGACAGATTTCTGCCATTTTCTGCATTTGCTTCTTGTTGGTTCCTTTTTGAGTTCTTTTGGGGAATTGAGCTTTTTGAGGGAAGTGCTTCAGTATCTAGTGTTCTAATAGAAGTTTATTGGTGTTAGAACTGAACCTTAAGAACTATTATCTTGAGTGCACTAATGTTGCTAATAAAGATTGTGTGAAGTTTTGTATGAAGGAAAAATTTCAGGTGTATGGAAGAAATGAGTAATGAGATGAAGGATGGACTAAAGCTCAAGCTTGGGGATGCCACCCGTGTCACCCCAAGAAACATCCAAGAAGTACAAGCGTCAAAGCTTGGGGATGCCCAAGGCATCCCCTTCTTCATCAATAAAAATTCCAGGTTTCTTCCAAATGCTTCATTTTTATTGTTTCATGTACAGTTGTGTTGTTCTTGGAGCGTCTTCTTTTTCGTTTTGGTTTTTCGTTTGCTTTTGTTTGCTTAGTTTGCTGAATAAATTGGTTGGACCCCCTCTTTCATACTTTGGTTTGCAAATAGTTTGGTTTGGATTGGAAAAGAATAGGATAGTTCATGCTTATGTGGTAAAAAGAGCTTCTTATTAACATTGGCATATGCTTTGTCATGCCATGCTTGATATTGTTTTGGCTTTATGCTTAGTATTCTTTGTTGTAGCATGACTTGTTATAAACAATTGAGATTGCTTAATGTGCCTTGGATGAATCATGCATTGTTTTAGCATATTAAAGCATAGTATAGTGGTATTCTGCTTTGATGCTTTATTTGGGTTGACTTGGCGCATTCTCACACCATGTTATGAATATCTCAAGTCACCATAGCCTTTATGATCCTTTAGTTTTCAACTTGTAGTATCACTTTATGCTTTGATCAATGATGTTTTGTCGCTCTGCATGATTATGGCCATTATTGCTCTCTTAGTTTGTCACTCACAGTCTTTTGCTAGCCTCCACAACCAAGTATGAGTTCCACTCATGCGTCCAACTCCCTAAACCAAGTTATTCCAAAGAGTCCACCATACCTACCTACTAGCTTATACAATTCCAAGTATATTCATGTTTTTGTTTACCTTCCGAATTAAAATTGTTATGAGAAAACTAGTGATTAAAGCTCTCACGAACTTGATGGCACACTTTAGTTTTTTGCATCTAATAAACTTGAACCATTGAGTCCTTCTTTGATGTGTATATGCTTGCACTTTACAAGTTGAAATTAGCAGAACCATGTATCATGGGGAACGCTTCCAACATTGCACTTGTACTTTGTACCCCATTGATATCATGTTCTTTTGCTTATGGATCCCGGCAGTGTGAAATAAAAGTGGAACTTGTAAGATCATGGAGTTTGTATGTGTGTTAGACAAACGCCTGGGCCGTTAGCCTAAGCCATGCCTAATCATGGTGGAAACTTGCAGCATCACCATAATGAGCACTCTATGAAGCATCCTCAATATAAACCTATGCAAATAGCAAATAAAAAGATAGATGAGATGCTCATTGTCTGCTTGCCTTGTCATTTTGATTATGGGATAGCTCCTGTATCATGTGAAAGGGGTACCCCGTTGGCGGTTCTTTATGATACACATGTACTTACAATGACAAGAGCTTACTTGTGACTAAAGTTGAGTAGCATGAGGTTTGGTCTTGATAAGTATGGGGCATGAGATTTCGGTTTATAACTTGTCAAGCATATCCTCTTAGTTGTGTCACTTTAACCTTAATCACCTTCAAGATGCTTATGATAGGGGTAATGAGAGCTGAAAGCTATAAATACCATAATTTTTGGAAGCTCTTTATGATACTTGAATCCCTACTTCCTTCTATGAAGGCCTTTCTTCCACCATTATATTCAGTCTCCACCTTCTACCTTTATGCACTTACTTTGAGAGCTTAGTGGCCATTCTTAGTTCTATATGCATTGTCCCAAGACTAGTTGATTGATGCATAACTTGATATTGCTTGTTTTAAACTATTTGTATCTAGTCACTCTTATGAACTTTGAAGGTGTCCTATGCAATTATAGTTGCTACTCTATGAGGGATAAGCTGAATGCTATTATGCTATGTTTTCTTTATGTGAAACAAACAAACGTCTTGCAAAGCATTGTTATTCATGAATCTTTTGTTTATGCCTTTTCATGTTGCATCTTAGTTTCTTTGTCTTATTGCTAGAACTTTGTCTTTCATGTTATGATTGAAGTACTATGATCCCAGCTTTGAATGTTTTACAAATACTTTGATCAAGTATTTGATGGTGCATGTCACCTCAAAAATTATTCTTTCTTTTTATCACTTACCTACTCGAGGACGAGCAGGAGTTAAGCTCGGGGATGTTGATACATTGCAAATGTATCTACAATTTTTGATGTTCCATGCTTGGTTTTATCCACTTTCTTGTGTTTTGTCCACACTTTGGAGTACTTTTCATATGATTTCTTGGACTAACCTATTAACAAGAGCCACAGTGCCAGCTGCCTGTTTTCTGCTGTTTTTGGTTCCAGGAAAATCAGAAAATGAATATTCTCGGAATTGGACGGGACAAAAGCCAAAGTGCCTAATTTTCCGAAAGTCATTAGCTGCCAGAATTAGAGACGGAGAAGGGCTAGGGTCCGGCTACACCACCTGGCCGCGCGGCCAGGCCTGACCCGCGCCAGGGGTGGTCTGGCCGACCCCAGCACCCCCTCGGCATCTCCTTCCGCCTATAAAATGCCCTCGGGACGAAAACCCTAAGCACCCGATCAAAGATCCATGAAAGAGTCTGTAGCCACCGTCATATCCATCCCTAGATTGGGAGGGATCTGATGCTCTTCCCGGCACCCTGCCGGAGAGGGGAATTCACCCTGGAGGCCTTCTTCATCATCATGCAAGCCTCCGGTGTGATGCATGAGTAGTTCATCTCTAGACTATGGGTCAATGTAGTAGCCAGATGGCTGGTTCTCTCCTTTGTGCTATCATGTCTAGATCTTGTGAGCTCCGTTCATGATCAAGATCATCTATTTGTAATTCATACATGTTGTGTTTGTGGGGATCCGATGGATATTGAGATGCTATTTCAGATTGATTAATGATTCTATCATGTCTTTGTTATTTGTGATCTTGCATGCTTTCCGTTGTTAGTAGCTATCTTGGCCAAGTAGATGCTAGCAACTCCAAGAGTTAGTATTTATGCTCGATAGTGGGTTCATGCCTCTGGTAATCTGGGGAAGTGACAGAAATCTCAAAGGTACTAGATGTGTTGTTGCTACTAGGGAGAAAACAACAATCCTTTGTTCATAGAACAATCGTATCGTTTACTTTACACGCAGTTCGTAAAGCAATAATCTGTTGCTTGCAACTTAATACTAGAGGGGGTTTGGATGATAACCTGAAGGTGTATTATTAGTCATTGATGTAGTTGGATGGCGGTCTATGTATAATGTTGTAATGCCCAATCAAGTCTCAAAAGAGTCAAGATGATTAGTATATGCATGTATTGCTTTCTCGATGTTTGTCAATTGCCCCGCTGTAATTTGTTCACCCAGCTTATTATCTATCTTAAGGAGAGCCACCTCTAGTGAACTATGGATCCCGGTCCTTTTCTTTTACATAAAATCTATAAAGTGTTTACTGCTTTGTGTTTACTTTTTGCAAACTATTACTTCCTTCCATTCGATACGTTTAATCCTTTGTTTTCAGCAAAACCGGTGAGATTGACAACCTCATCGCAAGTTGGGGACAGAGTTCTGTGGTTGTGTTATGCAGGTCTCCACGTTGTTGTTGGCACCGGTAGTGCGCCCTGCCAACGTTCAGCTAGCTACACCTTTGGGGTGTTTCCTTGCTCCTACTGGATTGATAACCTTGGTTTCGTACTGAGGGAAAACTTGCTGCTGTGCTCATCATACCTTCCTCTTGGGGTTCCCCAACGAGCTCGATATATTTTGGGCCATCGGTGAGCAACATTGAGGTCAAGCTATTGACCATAAAAGAGCGCTTCATGGGAGGTAACCCATGTGAAATAAAGGTTTGAGTTAAGTTTTTAAGTTTTAGTTTAAGTTTATGTTTAATAAAGAGTGCTAGAAACATCCAATTGAGAAGAAGTTCGGTAGTACTAAAAATCCTGCTTAATACATGCTGGAGTTGGTCGACAATATTTACTATCATTTTTTGTCAAAAACAAGGTGTTTCGCTAAGTTTCAGGGTAAGAAAGGATTATAGAAGAACTGGATTTTTTTTGATGAATACAAAAGGTTTAATGACCAACTATACGACAGGAATAAATATTTTAGTTCTGGCCGTATAGATATTTTTTCCATTGACAATTTTTCATTCATAAGTACTGATGGTTTAACGACCAACTATACAGTAGGAATATATATTCCGGACGTATAGTTCCCGTCGTATAGATATCGATGCTTTTGTACAATTTCTTTTCTAGGGACAGAGGGTTTGACGACCAACTATACGGCGGGAACAAATTGTTCCGGCTATATAGTTCTGGCCGTATAGCTACGCCGCCAGGAGGAAACCCTAAAATTTTGATAGTAGGCCAACTATACAGTGGGAACACATTGTTCTGGCCGTATAGTCTGGCCGTATAGTTGTGTCCGACCACAAAAACGCCATGGAAAGATACCTCCAACCCCAAAACTTCAATCATGTTTCTCTCTTCTACCTCGAAACTCCCTCAAAACCTCAAGAGATCTTCATCTCTACTCAATTTCGTTCGATTTCCTCATGCACAAGTGATCTATGGTATGTTTCTCCTCCAATCCTCCAATTACTTTTTGGAAATTCATCTTCGATCTATCGTCATTATCAATCTAGGCTGAGACCTACTATGAACTAATTGTCATGATTCTCTTGCCTAGATTATTATTTTGAGGGGATTCTTTAGTGTGCTATGATGAGGAATATGTTATACTGATTATTGTTGGATAAAAAAGTTTTATTTTTGTCTTACTTTATTATTTTAGATGATGAACACAAGGATCCAAACTTATGCTCATGCCACCGCTAGCGCTTCTCGGGCTGTCGCTCAAGAACGCAAGGGGATCCGGTTCAGGAATGAGCTCCAACGTGATCGCTTCAACAAGATCAAGAACCGAGAAGTGAAGGCAACCAAGTAGGCTTGCCCCACTATATTGAACCAACTCTGTATTTCTAATGACTTCAATTTACTTTGCAATAGGGTTGGCCTATAAAACTTTGTATTCAATGATGTGCCTACTTATCGCCGGTTAACTCTTGAATATTTAAGTTATTTGCAAAGCACCATTAAACTATGGCATGGAGAGGACACAATTTCTTTCCAACTTATGAACAAGAATTACACTTTATCACTAGATGAATGGTGCACATGCTTTAATTTTCCAAACAATAATGGTAATGACTTGCATGCATCCTTTACTGTCTTAGACCCTTCCCCAAAACAATATTATAATGGAATGAGCTTCACTTCTAGAGTGAGCAAGGGGAAGAATATTCAACATCCTGCAATTCACTATTTGTTCTATGTTATTGCTAACACCTTGCAGGCACGAAATGAGTTCACAAGACTCAATGAGGAGGACATTTTAGTCCTTGCAAAAGCTGCTTACAACAACTGTGACTTGTCACTCAACTTGGGCACAATCCTTATGCGCTACCTGGAGCACCAATCCTCCTAAAGTCAAGGACCAATCACATGTGGAGGGATCATCACCGTGCTTGCTATTGCCCTAGGCATCGGCCTAGGTTGAGCAACACCAACCCCAGGAGGAGATTCCAGATGAGGATGAGGACCAAGAAGAGGAGCAAGAAGTTCCTTATCAAGAGGAGCAGCCACCAACCCGGTTCTCTACATACCAAGACTTCCAAGAACTTGGAGGGACTGTGGAGAGGATGCATAGACTCTCCATGAACCTTCGAGGAACAAATAGTAATTTATCAACTCAATTTACAAACTGGAGTAACAACTTTTTCCCGCCATCACAATGATTTGAAGGGCTTGCAAAAGCCTAAGCTTGGGGAAGTATCCTCATTTATCTTTATTTGGCGTTCATTTGATTTTACTTATTTCAAGATTATGTTTTTTAATTCGAGCTTATAAGCACTCGTGTTGGTTTCCCCAACACTTTATCTTTAGTTATTTCTAATTGTTTTCGACATTTTCTAGCCGAAATTTGCTTCCAATTTTCTATTCTTTAATTTCCCCTCTCAAAAACAACAAAAAGATTTCTCCATTTATCTTTATTTTCCCTCTTTCTTTTCATTCCACCTCGAGGTTCTCATGTATTTGCAGGAAGAGTGATTGACTTCGAGTTTCCAAGAAACGAATTATAAGGAAAGAGAGAAGTGGAACCAAACATGAGAGGTATGCCTTATGACTCCCCACTTTTGAAGTTTGAGAAACCCCTGCTAGTTAGTAGTAAATGTTGAGATATTATATTGGTGGAGTGAGTCTTTGTATTGTAGTAAAGTTTTGTTTGCATGGGTATTTCGTTGGGTACGTTTTGTTCCAGCTCTTGTAGTTAACCAAATCTTGCCTAAAAATTTGCTAAACAATTATAATAAGAAAACGTCTCACAATTGAAGGATTGGGTGTTGTAGTGTTTAGTCTTGAAGGCTTATTTCTAGAGACACTCAACACCACGGAATATAATGATTGACTTGATAGCTCTCTTTAAAAGGATTTGTTTGATTGAATTAATGTTCAACAATTTTTGTGAGCATGCCAAAGTTTGACTTTTTAATCATAAGAATGATACAGCTTTATGCGTGTCGAACTTCATGGGATGCCAACAAATCCACTAGCCTACGAATGATCTTCATGGAGGAAACTACTAGATTTTGGCTATGAGTTGATTAAACATATGTCATAGTAATGCTATAATGGGTAAGATTCTTGGCACTCGCGGGTAGCTGTGTTCATGATGGAATCACTCCTCTGGCTGATATGAGTAATCATTGTGCAAAAGGAACAAAAACCTTAGTAATTCCACGAGTGTCCATCATAGCCTGATAAACTAATATGTTTTTTGGCATGCTCTCAATTACTTAAGATCTGAAATTATTGAAGGACAATGAATGGCAAAGTATTACTTGAAAAGTCTTGATTTATTGATGTGGGAGAATTGAGATACTCTTGTGTATATGATTTTCATGACAACTCTCACACTCTCAATTTTACATGACTATACTTTATTGTTCAAAGGCAAGCCTATGAGTTGATTACATGACATGGAATAAAATTTACTCATTTGAATCATCCATGTTAACAATAAATTTTGCTGCATTACAAGGATGCATAAAAACCTTTATGATATGCTTGCCATTACTCTATCTATGCTGAAGTTTTTCAGATTTATGAAGTGGAGGAAACATGAGACTACCAATCATGAGTAAGATCATCATCTTGTTATTTCAGTTTAAATGATGAGTTCCTTTTTGATTTTGGTTTTCTTGCTCGAGGATGATCAAGTTTAAGCTTGGGGAGGTTGATGGCTCTAAAGTATAGCCATCTATGTCCACATTTAAACTGGATATTATTCATATTTTTGATGAAATATCTCTCTAAACCCTGCCACTAATGCCTAGTGATCAAAGGGGTATGCAATCCTTTCTTGCTAGTTTTCCCTGCGCAGATAATGGTGTTTGATGATGGGAATCACTACATTAAAGTCAAAGATACGAGATTTCCAACAACCCAAAGAAACCATGAGTCGTGAAGTGGAGACAAACGCTTCAGCGACCAACTATATGGCGGGAATAAAATTCTGGCCGTATAGTTGCCGCCGCCACCGCTAGGTCAAACAGATCAACTTTCGTGAAAGGACCCCTATATAAAGAAGCCTCGGACGACGAGAAAAGAGCCATGCCTCCCCCTCGCCACTAGAACCCTGCATCCACAACACCGAAGAGCCACCGGAGGAATAGATTTAGATCTAATCTCAAACCATTCTCCACCACCATAGCCATATTCCACCACTTGTAATAGTAGATCTCATCTTCGATTGGCGACATTGTAAGACTATTTGCTATCAATCTCATGATTCCTATTGCAATTTTTATGATGTTTGATTTCATCTCTATGTGTGAGTAATCCTCCTTAGGCTAAGGGCTTCGGCCTAGCCATGTAGCTTTTGTGCATATTATTTGTCATAGATGGGATCATGTATTAGTTTGTATGACATGATGATTATTGTATCCTCTCTTGCCTCAATCCAAGGACTTGTCAGGTACCCAAGACCCCGAGGATTGAGCCAGGTATAGGGAGTATAAGTAATGACTAATCTACAGGTTGGGAACCCTAGTGACAGAAGGGGTAGTACGGCCGTATGTGAGGGATTTACTTGGGATTAACGGTCACGTCACTATGCATATCATTAGTTCTCTTTCTTCTATGGATGATACTAGTATGTTATTTCTATAAGAGATTGCGGAGGCAATAGAAGTTATGGATGCACTACCCACATATAATTTATCTTGCTCTAATAATTACATGCATACTTTATTATTATCTTTTATTCCCATAAGATGTTTTGCACAACTACAGGTGAAACCGAAAGCCCTAGGCCCTCTCTCTCCATCATCGACAATAACAAAAGACAACAAACTCTTGGTCCGGTAAAAACACAAAAGGAATTCTAAAACTCCCGAAGGTCCGTTAAAGTAACTTCACTATGCTTTCTGCTTCCCTAGGATTCGATAAACCTAGGTCTACTAGGGAAAAAGAGCTATACTACATCTATAATCCGGATCGAAGGTATCAACCCTTTTTCCGGCGCCATTGCCGAGGAAGCAATAGCTACCCTAATGAGGTTAGTGGGAACCTTGCTTGTTTTAATTCTTGTGTTTAATTTTTAGTTTGCTTTCAGTCTCTATTTGAAAACCAAAAAAAATAGTTAGTCTTTAATTTCTTGTTTTTACTATTATAAGTATCTGTTTAAGAAAACCCAAAAACATAGGAAAATATGGCTGAAAAGAAGCTTAGGGAGTTTGCTACTCCCAACAATGATTATTTCCGTACTCCTATTACCCAGCCAACAATTACTGCTGATGATTATGAAATTAAGCCCCATTATTTAAGTTTGGTTCAACAGAATCAATTTGGAGGCTCTACTATTGAGGACACAGGTATGCACTCAAATACTTTCACTGAAATATGGGATATGATGCGCATAAAAGATGTTGACCCCGATGCAGTCAAATTGCGCTTATTTCCTTTCTCTCTTAGAGGCAGAGCAAAAGAATGGTTGCTATCTTTGCCTAGAAATACTATTACATCATGGGTGGAATGTACTTCTTTATTTATGACTAAATATTTCCCACCTGCAAAGACTATGCAACTAAGATCTAATATTACTGGTTTTAGACAGGAAGAACGTGAGCCACTAGCACTTGCATGGGAGAGGATGAAACAATGCATGAGAAGCTGTCCTAGCCATGGGATGGAAGACTGGTTAATTCTCCATTTATTTTATAATGCTCTTAACCCTGTGTCTAAGTCTATGCTTGATACTACAGCTAGACGAACATTTATGGGTAAACATATTACCGAAGCAAAGGAACTGTTAGACAATATGCAAGACAACCATGCCCAATGACATGTGGATAGATCGAATACGGAGAAGGTGAACTCTGTCTGACCACAAGAAAATGAAGAACTCAATGCTAAGTTGGATGAGATCATATTAGCCGTAAAAGGTAAGGAAAGCCAGGTAAGAGCTATCCCTAAATCAAATATTGAAGAAATAGACTTCATAGCTCGTAATGATTATAACCCTGCTTGGAAGAAGAATTATAATCCTAATTTTCAGAAACATTATTCTAGTCCTGTAGGTAACTCTAATAATAATATCGGAACTAGTAATGGTAGTCTCCAAGAAACACTTAAGTCTTTTATAGACTCACAAAATGAGCAAAACAATATTCTTATTAAAATAATGGAGAAGCATGATGCTATGCTTAGTAAATTATCTAACCAAGCTGTAAGTTTGAGGAATGATTTGTAGGCCCTTCAAGAAAGAACGAGGATTGTTGAGGCACAGCTAGGTAAGATAACCGAGAGTCAAACTCTCATTCTAGCTAAATTTGCAGGTAAAGCTAAGCCCTATCTTGTTGAAGACCTCAAGATGATAAGAATCCAAAGGGAGGAGCCTAAAGAACTTGATTATAGTAATGCTCCTTCACCAAATTACACCGTTGAAGATCTTGCAAAAAGGATCAATGTCAAGATTCAGGTAAGTGATGGAAACGAGGAAGCTATGTACCAACACTTCATTAATAAGGTAGCAATAAAGGTAAGTGAGCTTGAGGAAGAATATAAGAAAACTGCTGAAAAATTACCTGTGAAGCTTGATGATATATTTGAGTCCACTATAAAGATTAAAATTGGGACCAATGAGATAGCTGCACTTTGTAATCTAGGTTCAAGCGTCTCAACAATTCCAAAAGTCTTTTTAATAAGTTAAATCTTGGCTCTTTTGAAATCAGCGAGTTAAAATTGCGTCTAGCAGATTCTACCTACAAACAAGTTGTAGGAATTAAGGAGAATACTTTAGTATACATTAAAGTTTGTCCCGCTCTTATTGATTTTGTTATTGTTGACATTCCTGAAGATGCTACTGCTCCTATTATATTAGGCCATCCATTTTTAAGAACAATTAAGGCTTTGATTAATCTACATTAAGGGAATTTGAAGCTTCAATTGCCTTCGTGGGGTCCTTTTGTTAACCATTTCCCCATGAAGAAGAAAGCCAAGCACGATCAAAAAGAGCCCATCACTTTGAAAGCTAACTATTTTGGAGTGGGTGTTCTACTCATCTGGCCTAATTGAGCAACACTGAGGTCAAGCTATTGGCCATTAAAGAGCGCTTCATGGGAGGCAACCCATGTGAAAGAAATGTTTGAGTTAAGTTTTTAAGTTTTAGTTTAAGTTTATGTTTAATAAAGGGTGCTAGAAAGCTCCAATTGAGGAGAAGGAGTTCGGTAGTACTAAAATTCCTGCTTAATACATGCTGACGTTGGTCGACAATATTTACTGTCATTTTTTTTATCAGAAACAAGGTGTTTTGCTAAGTTTCAGGATAAGAAAGGATTCTCAAATAAATGGATTTTTTTTGATGAATACAGAAGGTTTAACGTCCAACTATACAGCAGGACTAAAAATGTCGGCCATATAGTTCCAGCCGTATAAATATTTTTGCCATCGACAATTTTTCTTTTGTAAGTACTGATGGTTTAATGACCAACTATACGGTAGGAATAAAAATTTCGGTCGTACAGATATCGATGCTTTCGTACAATTTCTTTTCCAGGTACAGAGGGTTTGACGACCAACCATACGGCTGGAACAAATTGTTCTAGCTGTATAGTTCTAGCCGTATAGCTACGCCGCCAGGTGGAAACCCTAAAATTTTGATAGCAGGACAACTATACATCGGGAATACATTGTTCCGGCCATATAGTTTGCCCGTATAGTTGCGTACGACCACAAAAACGCCACAGGAAGGTACCTCCAACCCCAAAACTTCAATCCTTTTTCTCTCTTCTACCTCCAAACTCTCTCAAAACCTCAAGAGATCTTCATATCTACTAAATTTCGTTCGATTTCCTCGCACACAAGTGATATACGATATGTTTCTCCTTCGATCCTCCAGTTACTTTTTGCAAATTCATCTTTGATCTATCGTTATTATCAATCTAGGGTGAGACCTACTATGAACTAATTGCCATGATTCTCTTGCCTAGATTATTAGTTTGAGGGGATTCTTTAGTGTGCTATGATGAGGAATATGTTATACTTATTATTGTTGGATCAAAAGGTTTTACTTTTGTCTTACTTTAATATTTTAGATGATGAACGCAACGAGCCAAACTTGTGCTCGTGCCGCTGCTAGCGCTTCTCGGGCTGTCGCTCAAGAACGCATGGGGATACGGTTCAGGAATGAGCTCCAACATGATCGCTTCAACAAGATCAAGAACCAAGAAGTGAAGGCAACCAAGCGGGCTTGCCCCACTATATTGAACCAACCCGGTATTTCTAATGACTTCAATTTACTTTGCAATAGGGTTGGCCTGCAAAACTTTGTATTCAATGATGTTCCTACTTATCGCCGGTTAACTCTTGAATTTTTAAGTTCTTTGCAAAGCACCGTTAAACTATGGCATGAAGAGGACACGATTTCTTTCTGACTTATGAACAACAATTACAGTTTATCACTAGATGAATGGTGCACATGCTTTAATTTCCCAAACAATAATGATAATGACTTGCGCGCATCCTTTACTGGCTTAGACCCTTCCCCAAAACAATATTATAATGGAATGAGCTTCACTTCTAGAGTGAGCAAGAGGAAGTATATTCAACATCCTGCAATTCACTATTTGTTCTATGTTATTGCTAACACCTTGCAGGCACACAATGAGTTCACAAGACTCAATAAGGAGGACATTTTAGTCCTTGCAAAAGCTGCTTACAACAACTACGACATGTCACTCAACTTGGGCGCAGTCCTTATGTGCTACCTGGAGCACTAATCCTCCCAAAGCCAAGGACCAATCACAAGTGGAGGCATCATCACCGTGCTTGCCATTGCCCTAGGCATCGACCTAGGTTGAGCAACACCAACCCGAGGAGGATATTCTAGATGAGGATGAGGACCAAGAAGAGGAGCAAGAAGTTCCTTATCAAGAGGAGCAGCCACCAACCCGGTTCTCTACATACCAAGACTTCCAAGAACTTGGAGGGACTGTGGAGAGGATGCATAGCATCTGCTTGAACCTCCGAGGAACAACTAGTAATTTATCAACTCAATTTGTGAACTAGAGTAATGACTTTTTCCCACCGCCACAATGATTTGAAGGGCTTGTAAAAGCCTAAGCTTAGGGAAGTTTCATCATTTATCTTTATTTGGCGTTCATTTGCTTTTATATATTTCGAGATTATGTTTTTAATTCGAGCTTATAAGCACTCATGTTGGTTTCCCCAACACTTTATCTTTACTTATTTCTATTTGTTTTCGAGATTTTCTAGCCAAACTTTGCTGCCAATTTTCTATTCTTTAATTCCCCCTCTCAAAAACAATAAAAAGATTTCTCCATTTATCTTTATTTTCCCTCTTTCTTTTCTTTCCGCCTCGAGGTTCTCATGTATTTGCAGGAAGAGTGATTGACTTCGAGTTTCCAAGAAATGAATTAAAAGGAAAGATAGAAGTGGAACCAAACATGAGAGGTATGCCTTATGACACCTCACTTTTGAAGTTTGAGAAACCCATGCTAGTTAGTAGTAAATGTTGAGATATTATATTGGTGGAGTGAGTCTTTGTATTGTAGTAAAGTTTCGTTTGCATGGGTATTTAGTTGGGTACGTTTTGTTCCAGCTCTTGTAGTTAACCAAGTCTTGCCTAAAAATTTGCTAACAATTGTAATAATAAAAAGTCTCACAATTGAAGGCTTGGGTGTTGTAGTGTTTAGTCTCGAAGGCTTATTTCTAGAGACACTCAACACCACATAATATAATGATTGACTTGATAGCTCTCTTCAAAAGTATTTCTTTGATTGAATTAATGTTTGGATGTTTTTGTGAGCATGCCAAAGTTTGACTTGTTAATCATAAGAATGATATAGCTTCATGCGTGTCAAACTTCATGGGATGCCAACAACTCTCCTAGCCTACGAACGATCTTCATGGAGGAAACTCCTAGATTTTGGCTATGAGTTGATTAAACATATGTAGCAGCAATGCTATAAGAGGTAAGATTCTTGGCACCCTGAGTAGCTGTGTTCATGATGGAATCACTCCTCTAGCTATATGAGTAATCATTGTACAAAAGGAACAAAAACCTTAGTAATGCCATGAGTGTCCATCACAGCGCGATGAACTAATATTTTTTTGGCATGCTCTCAATTACTTAAGAACTGAATTTCTTGAAGGACAATGAATGGCAAAGTAGTACTTGAAAAGTCTTGATTTATTGATGTCAGAGAATTGTGATACTCTAGTGTATATGCTTTTGATGACAACTCTCACACTCTCAATTTTACATGATTATACTTTATTGTTCAAAGGCAAGCCTATGAGTTGATTACGTCACATGGAATAAAGTTTACTCATTTGAATCATCCTTGTTAATAATCAATATTGCTGCGCTACAAGGATGCATAAAAACCCGTATGATATGCTTGCCATTACTCTATATATGATGAAGTTTTTCACATTTATGAAGTGGAGGAAACATGAGAATACCAATCATGAGTAAGATCATCATCTCCTTATTTTCAGTTTAAATGCTGAGTTCCTTTTTGATTTTGATTTTCTTGCTCGAGGACGAGCAAGTTTAAGCTTGGGGACGTTGATGGCTCTAAAATATAGCCATCTACGTCCACATTTATACTGGATATTATTCATATTTTTGATGAAATATCTCTCTAAACCCTTCCACTAATGCCTAGTTATCAAAGGGGTATGCAATCCTTTCTTGCTATTTTTCCCTGCGCAGATAATGACGTTTGATGATGGGAATCACTACATTAAAGTCAAAGATACGAGATTTCCAACAACCCAAAGAAACCATGAGTCGTGAAGTTAGGACAAATGCTTTAACGACCAACTATACGGCGGGAATAAAATTCCGGCCGTATAGTTGCAGTCGTATAGTTGCCGCCGCCACTGCTAGGTCAAACAGAACAACTTTCGTGAAGGGACCCCTATATAAAGAAGCTTTGGACGACGAGAAAAGAGCCCTGCCTCGCCTTCTCGCCACCAGAACCCTGCATCCACAACACCAAAGAGCCGCCAGAGGAATGGACTTATTTCTAATCTCCAAACCATTCTCCACCACCATAGCCACATTCCACCACTTGTAATAGTAGATCTCATCTTCAATTGGTGAGATTATAAGACTATTTGCTATCAATCTCATGATTCCCATTGCAATGTTTATGATGTTTGATTTCATCTCTATGTGTGAGTAATCCTCCTTGGGCTAAGGGCTTCGGCCTAGCCATGTAGCTTTTGTGCATGTTAATTATCATAGATGGGATCATGTATTAGTTTGTATGACATGATGATTATTGTATCCTCTCTTGCCTCAATCCAAGGACTTGTCAGGTACCCAAGACCCCGAGGATTGAGCCAGGTGTAGGGAGTATGAGTAATGACTAATCAGCAGGTTGGGAAACCTAGTGACAGAAGGGGTAGTACGGTTGTATCTGAGGGATTTACTTGGTATTAACTGTGACGTCACTATGCATATCATTAGTTCTCTTTCTTCTATGGATGAGACTAGTAGGTTATTGCTATAAGCGGTTGTGGAGGCAATAGCAATTATGGATGTACTGCACACATATAATTTATCTTGCTCTAACAATTACATGCATACTTTATTATTATCTTTTATTCCCATCAGATGTTTTGCACAGCTACAGGTGAAACCGAAAGCCCTAGGCCCTCTCTCTCCATCATCGACAACAAAAGACAGCAAACTCTTGGTCCGGTAAAAACACAAAATGAATTCTAAAACTCCCGAAGGTCCGTTAAAGTAACTTCACTATGCTTTCTACTTCCCGAGGATTCGATAAACCTAGGTCTACTAGGGAAAAATAGTTATACTACATCCGTAATCCGGATCGATGGTACCACTGACCTAGGGGTGGAACCCTATGCGTTGCACCCCTACCCCTCCCTCCTATATAACATCCCTCAAGGGGCTCTTCTCCATCTCCTTCTCCACATCCCACAACGAAGCACCAGTTGCCTCTGAGCATCGACTCTCTCTATCCCTCTATCTCCCTCTTTGTCTTTCTCTCTCTTTATACTATATAAGGACCGAAAGGCTACAAGATAAGCACCCTCAATGTTGAGTTTGGGAAGACCGAATGATGCTGAATCGTTGGACTAGACACATGCAATCAACAAAGGGATCATATATTCGATCCTTGCATCGACTGGACATTCTCCTCGTGGCTAAGAGGGATACACCTAGATGTGGGGATCAACTCATTTGTCCTCAACATCTAAACCGACCGACGTTCTCTTCCGCATCAACGTTGGTATGATATCCAGATCTTATACCGTTAGTGTCTTCATGGATAGATCTTGGTTGTTCATGTAGGGAATTGTTTTTTTGCATATGTGAACCTGAACAAGTAACGCATATTGTATATCGCTTGAAAGAACATGACCAATGAGTTTGATCACAAGGAAGGATGCATTAAAAACGAGTAAAGAGTACTTGCCAGGAACAAGATTGAACTAGCTATAGTTATACGGATGACTAAACCTTGGGCAAGTAAAATAGACAAAGGAAATGAAACACATGATTGTTTCAATCCTTGACATCATGGTTCAACCGATAATGATATTGGTTTAATGTGTGGAAGTCATTATGGGCATCCATGTCCCACTAATAATTATTGATGGTAGAGGTGTCTTGGTAATGTTAGCATGTTTTCAAACCCGTGGGGTCACACACTTAACATTCGGTAACACTAGGATATTTGTGGAATATTCTTGATTGTGAGGTCTAATATTGATCCGTAGTATCTGGGACATCATGAGGAGCTTTAGAATTGTTCGAAGATAAAGTTTCATATAATGAAAGTGGTTATAGGGTTCCAAAAAAGTTCCGGATTTTTCTGGTATTGTATCAAGAAGGTTCCAGGGACTCCCACAGTGGGGCTGAAAGGATAGAGATGTTGCCTAGAGGGGGTGAATAGGGAATTTCAAAACTATGCGTGAAAGAATGTGGAATTAAACTAATGTTTTTTACAAGCACAAAACCTAAATACACTAGTCTCAACTAAATGCACCAACAACAAGTAAGCTAGGCAAGATAGCAGAACATATATATAACACAAGTGATAAGAAATATATAAGTACTTCAAGCTCGATGGCTATCTCAAGAAAAGTAAACTCGGGTATAGAGATAACCGAGGCACACGAAGACGAAGATGTATTCTCGTGTTCCCTTACAAGTAAGGTACGTCACGTTTAGAGTGGTGTTAGATCCCATGAAGGATTTTCCCAAGCCAGAAAGGACACCTTATCTTCGAGGCTATCCTGATGAAGGAATATCCTCTTTCCTTATGGCTAGCTTTTCCTCTAGTTTAGAGATGGAAAGCTCCACAACCACTTCACGAGCTCCTTGAAGGAAAATCCCCGGCCTCTTCACAATCTTCCACTAAGAGGACACCGCAACACCAATCGCCAAGCCAACTAGGAAGTTACCCTCCAAGAGTATCAAGATCATGGTACCTCAATCAAACAAATCGAAATGGAGAGCTCAACACTTTTGCAAAAATTCAAAGCAAGAACACCAAAGGTGTTCAAATCCTTCACACTCAAATCCCACCAAAGCAACAATGCTATAGGGAGGAATTAGAGAGGAAGAATAAAGGTGGAAATCAACTAGATACTGCAAGATATAGATCCTATGGGTTCCTCTCACTTAGAGGAGGAATTGACCGGTGGGGATTGTAGATCTACATGTCCTCTTCCAAAGACCTCAAAAATATGCAAGAATCATAGGTGGGAATGGAGAGGAAGCAAGCTCAAAGGGATCAACACTAGTGGTCAATTTCGTTCTAAAGAACCCTTACCTAATGACATGGGTATACCCTACAGGTACTCGAGTTTAGTATATACGGCCTGGATACAGTAGAAGCCCACGGCATTGCCAAGGCCCAATACAGAATTCGAGTGGCCCATGGACTCTCGGTTGCTGGCGAGACAAGACGAAGCTTAAGATAGAAAGTTCAAAGAGGAAACCCTAATCTCTAACCGACTCGACCTGCTACCCGAGACCTAGCCTATCTATATAAAGGCTAGGAGGGGCGGCGAGGAGGACATACGCAACCCTAGTTTCCACAACTCTCGCCAGATTGCATCTGCGTGCCTCTGTAATCTTTGATTCCTTCGTTAATTCCAATAGCAGACATGCATGAGTAGAGACCTCTACGAGGCCTGAACCTGGGTAAACCTTGCGTCCCTATGTGCTTGTTTGCTAGCCGACTGATGCCTCCAGCGCTCCCTCCTTCTCCAAAACCCAAGTCCATAACAATGGGCATTGATGAGTTAAACCCTCGGCAATTGGCGCCGTTTGTGGGAATTGGGAGTGCTGATGCCGCGGCTTCTTCGGCCCAATCAACCGCGATCTACAACTCCGCAACAGCAGACATTCACCAGCTCTTCGGCGCGTTCGACTTCACTGTCCACACGCCGGTCACTCGCTCGACTTTCGAGTCCATAGGCGATGGAATCAGTCTGGCGATTGGGAGCTTCTGGTTCAAGGTTGGTCAGATGGGCACGCTTCGCATGCCCGACCAGCCAACGGCACCCGCGATTGCTCCAGCATTGTGGTTGCCGCCACCAATTGGCACCCTCAGCAAGCTTAACACCTCACCAGTAGCTAGGAGCACGGACAGCGACAACAGTCGCGGATCCGATCTGGGTGACCTAGTGATGGAAGATGGAGTCTACGGCTCCGGATCCGAAAGTTGCAGAAGCAACAGCTTCCCCAACGGTGGCATACCTAATGGCGGACCACCCAACGGTGGCAATGGCGTGCCCGTCAACAATGGAGGGACAGTTGAACCACCAACCCTGGTGAACGAACACACTGGTGAACGTGTCATGATTAAACTCAACGACAACGAGTGGGCCCGTTGCCGAGAAGCTCTACGAGGCAATCCTCTGCCCCCCGGCACACCGCAGGACATGCTGATGGGCTACCATTGGCTACTAAAGGAGGAATACAGACACCAGCTACATGCAATCGCACAACTCGAGGCGTGTAAAAAGGCGGCGGACGAGTCGAGTCTTCGACAAGCTGGGCTCTCCTCCCACGGAGGATCCTCTTCCAAAGGCAACGAGTACATGGCCAACACGAGGTGATCTCGGATGGCTCATCTCACCGAGCAAGAACGCATAGAAGCTACAAAAGTCCTCGACTTCAGCTCTATGACAGTCGACATGCGAGGCAACGTGGTCCCAAAGACACCACAAGCCGCGGTAACAGCGGCCACCATGTACTTCCTCAACAACCAGCCACCAGCTGGAGATCCACGAGCCGCCATGCACCAATCTACGATTGTGGGCTTGGGACTAATCGAGGCCGCCCTTGACAAAGAGCCAACGCCGGAGCCGAAGAAGGGCAAAGCTCTGGCAAAACGCTATTCCTCACCCTCATCCAGCGACAACAATCACGATCTGTCTCGGCGTCGCTACTCACGGCAGCATGATCGCGACTACGATGCACGCGATGACCTCACGCAGCGCAAAATCGACAAATCAAGGGCAAGATGCGCTCGTTCGACTAACCCCGAAGAGGATGAGACTGAACTATGCGGCGACAAATGCTTTAGCAGGGCCATCAGGCAGAAGCGAATGCCTAAAGGGTTCAAACTCCTGTCAGAGAACCCAAAGTTCGATGGCCTACAAGACCCAAAGATCTGGTTGGAGGACCAAATCTCCTCCGTCAGGCTACATGGCTGGAGTCGAAGCACGGCCATGCAATGCCTGCAGCTACAGCTGCAGGGCACCGCCCGCACATGGCTCAACAACCTCCCGCGCGGATCCATTCGCAGCTGGGAAGAACTGGTCTACAGCTTTGTACGCAACTTCAAGGGCACTTATAAAAGGCCCGCATCAATCGAAGAGCCGAGGAGCTACCAACAAAGGTCGGGCGAATCGCTACGCTTGTACATCCAGAGGTGGTCCATCATCAAGAACTCCACAGAAAACATCTCGGAGGACCGCGCAATCGACGCATTCAACGGTGGTGTTCGCCGCATAGAGCTCAGGGAGGAGCTGTAGAATCCCATTTGTCTAACATCTGTAATGCTACATGGTCTAATAATAAAATGCTACTTCCTACATATAATTGTTGCATCATAATTATATCATGCTCATGTCATCATCTCACATTGCATTTGAGCATCATATAAAACCCTTTTCATTTGGTTCTTATCTCATATGCATTATTAATTGTATTTGCCTCTTGATACATTGTATTTGGTTCTTGATAAATGCTTGATGCCCAAGTGGAGTTGGGGGCATATATTTTATTAACTCCGCCACCTTTCTTGTCACCACCCCATTATTCCACCATCCCACTATATGTGAGCCTTGCAATTTATTTGGTTTTACCTCTAGCTCATGTGGGATGGGATGGATCCACTTATAATTCCACATGCTCCCATATATGCATCATGTTGTTTTCACATTATTGATATGTGGAGAGCCACATGGCCACCTTTGCATGCTATGTGAGTGGAGTGCCTTGTCAAGATCCCATATGGTTTAAATTTGAATATAAGCTCATGGAGTAATACAATTGTGGTTCATGTTGGCTAGTGGCACATACACACAAGCTTGGCCACCTTATATTCATGCATGATCTTGTATTTAGTCCATGTGGTAAACAAGCTTCCTTTCCTTTTGTTGGGCTATATTCAAATTCTTGAAAACTTGCTCATGTAAATGCCATGAGTTATTCTAGTGGTTTTCACTACTAGAGAATGCATTTACTATTCATGCATGGGCCATGCAAGATCACCCCATCTTCTTTCTTTGGGTTTTTCTTGGATTTTTGAGTGGAGCTTGGTTCCTTTGAAATCAATTCAAGCTTGCTCAATTTTGAGTCCAACCATCTTAGGGCACATCCTCTCTTGGTTTTGTTAAGCATCATGGCATGATTATATTACATGTGGCATATGCCTTTTTCCCCTCTTAACCCAAAATCCCTTTCTCTCTTACCCCAAGACCCTACTCCTACCTCACATCCTCCATCCTCATCACCCCCATGCTATGTCACCACCTCTTCCACCTCTTGCTCTTTGGGTAAATGGATTTATTGATTTGAGTCATATTCATTTGCATCAAATGAAATACCATCTAAAAACCCTAACCATCCTAACCTAAGCAAAAGCCCTGACCTAAACTCTCTCTAAACCTAGCTACACCCTCACCTCACCACCCCATCCTCTCTACCAAACCGTGGTCACCACCATCTGGTTCGGCCACCACCCCAACCTAGCTAACTCTAGGCCGAGCCACACCCCTAACCTAAACCCTAGCCGAGCCAATCTACCGTTCTCCTCCCCTTTTCCTCTCTTTCCCTCGCTGCCAAGGATACCCCACCGAGCCCCTGCACCGTGCCACCCCTGAGCCGCAGCCCCAGCCAGCCTCGACCCTCCCCTGGTCCACCGACCGAGAGAGAGGGAGGATAAAAAGGTGCCAGCCACCTTTTTCCACCCCGACCTCCCCACGACATCTCCCCTCCCAGGCCTTATCTACCCCCCTCCTCTCGTACCTAGCATCGCCCCAGATCCCAGGGCTCGGCCCAGCTCTTCCTCCCCCTCTGCCTGATCCCTCTTCCATCTCCGACCACCCATCGTCGGCATCCACCGCTACCACCATATCTAGGAGGCGGGTGTGGCGCTGGGTTGTCGAGGAAGACCGAGCCGAGCATCAGGACCATCCCTGTACCCGGAGACGAGGAGGAGACATGCTGGGGCTACTGCAGATCATCGAGGCCGAGGAGAAACCCTAACCGCGGGTCACCAGCTTCTCCACTGATCGACTGCTCCCCGCCATGTTCCGCCACCACCAACACAACCGCGGTGAGCCTCTGCGCCTCCTAGACACCTCCCCTGTCTATCTCTTCCTGGACGTGTAGATCCACCCGTCGAGCAGCCTCGGTGCACCGTGCTCGCGTTCGCCTTCCCGCTGTT
The DNA here is from genome assembly GCA_910589775.1 of Avena eriantha. Classification (NCBI taxonomy): domain Eukaryota; kingdom Viridiplantae; phylum Streptophyta; class Magnoliopsida; order Poales; family Poaceae; genus Avena; species Avena eriantha. The sequence goes on along the minus strand of OU342745.1, from coordinate 302,619,246 downwards.
GCCCCGATGTAGCCTCTTCTGGTCGCGCCGCCGGTTCCTAGCATCAAACCCAGCTAGCCGCAGTGGTAGCCGCCGCTGCGTGCGCACGGTGCATCTCCAGTTCGAGCCACCGCCGCGCCTACTTTCTTCCGGTGTCAGTTTCGTCAGTAAACGGGTGAGAAGAAAAACAGTACGCGGGGCTGTTTTCCAGTTACCCCCTGCCGTTTTGTTCCATCAACCCGCACTCCACCCAGGCCCACCTGTCATCGTCTATGGCGCTTTTACGAAAAGGCACACCACTTTTCTGGTTCGCAACCCACGGTCCTCGGCTATGCCGCGTGGCACCAGCCCGCTCGGCCACTGGCCCGTGGGTCCGCTCGAGCGCTCGGCCCACAGTCAGTCTCAGGGACTCGCTGTAGCTGCGGTGAGAAAAGTCTCTGCTGCGCACAGTTTCGTCAGCTCAGCGTGTCCCACTCGTCAGCGGATGTGGCTAGATCTCTCTGAGTACAAAAAGTCTACGTCCTTTTCTGTTTAATAAAAATGATTTTCAGAAATGTTTAATATGTTTTCAAATCTAGTTTTAAATAACTTTTAATTGGTAACTCCAAATAATAAAAATAATATATGTTTTTGAATCAGAAAAATGTGAGGAATTCAAATATGCCATTCAAAATAATGTTTGACTAATTTAAATTTTCGAAATTGTTTAATTGCAAAAAAAATGCCTTTTCTCAATTAATTAATAACTTTAATTCTATAACTCCAAATTTGACAAATGATATGTCTAAAATGATCAGCTCGACGAGCCCGTTCTGTTTATGAATTCCATGTTATGAATTGAAGCATGCATCATATAAATATTAAGTGGACAGCAAGTTATATGGGAGCAAAACATGACTAAAAACTTAATAAAATGCTTTATTCTTCTACCCCACACCTCACCATGCCATGCTATGTTATGCCATGTAATTTGTGCATCATTCATCATGGCATGCTTGTTTGCTTGTCGCATTTTATTTATATGTTTGCGCATTATATTTATGTTGGCCTTGTTTGTTTGGTTCTTCTCGGATAGACGCCAAGCAGGGGAATTATCAGGAATCCCAGGAGTACTACCCAGATCCATATCTTGCTTCAACTGAGCTACCAGGCAAGCACTACCACATGCTTGCATACATATAGTACCTATTGCTTCTATCTTATTCTTGCATCATTGAGTCGCGATTGCATTAAACTGAATCCCAAGTATTGCATGGCCTTTACTTTTAAACCCCACCGAAGTTTGTTCCTCCATCCTATGAACCATTACTACAGGAGTTGCTTGAGCCTTGCAAGTCGTAGAATTGCATGTGTAGGGTTTGTGAGTGTCTGATGAATAACGAGGTACCTAAACAACTTAACCTAAGTAGTAATGGGATAACTAATGAAAGAGGCACCGGTGGGACATATTTGTTATTTGGTTTTTCATGCTTACTTGTGTCCCGTAGGACCCCGAGTACTTGATACCTGTTCCTTGACTATTCGCACTATCCACATACGGGAGACTCTATGAATCCCCCTTTGGATGAGCTTGATTTGCACTTTATTTCTTGGGGCCACAAAGTAGTTTGGGGCTTTATTACTATCTTGTAATTATGCCATGCTTTACCGCTTTATTTATAATTGTGCGTGGAGCACCTGTACTGTTTAGGAATTGCGGAGTGTTTTTGCGGTATCGACAAGCCCAGTCACACTTTCGGGTTCCTAGTCGTTTACAGCCATTGGCGCAAACCTTGGGTCCGTCTCGGAGCTGGCCAACTTCGTTGTGAGTAGCTTAATGGGGTGGCCCCCTGAAATAATTTAGGAATCCTGTGATTGCTTTGTCGTGAAAGCCTCGTTGGGTTTTGATTTGGTTTTTCCGAGGTCGATCGTCTGTGTGTTGCTATTTGTGCACCCCTGCAGGGTAAATCTTTCTGAAAGCCGTGTACGCGGTTATGGACAACTTGGAGCACAGTTTCTCGATCATAGACAAGTATAACTAAAGTACCGTCTTTAATTTGACTAAATATCTGACTAGTAACTAGTGTAATACTCAATGAATGGTTAATAAAACTGCCAATGGATGGGTTGTTCGTCGGCTTTCTCGTTGGTAAGCGAGAAGGAGGATGGATCTGTTACTTTATACTGTTATAACTGTTGTTTCTAATTAACGGACATCCGCCTATCTTTGGTTCTGCGGATGGTTAGCGAGTATTTATAGACTTGTTAGTTATTATCTTTTGCTGCAATTGCGTCACCCCAGGTATATGTTCCCTTTAGAGGCATAAAGACTTGCTGAGTAACCCTAGGGTCTCACAAGATAAATTGTTTGATTCAGATGAACATGTGTATTCGCAAGATGGATACTGGGTGGAGGAGACAGATGATGTTGGCAACGATCACTCGGTGTAGAGATTCCGGGGATGGGGATCCGAGAGATCTGTGGGCGGGATTTGCTTATTTATGTGGCATCTTATGCCGATTTGCTTATTATCCGTACTCGGATCTTATTTCCCGCTTCCGCTTGATACTCTGTTGATTGATGTATGAGGAGCTATCCTACACTATTATCTCTATCTAGGATAATTGGATCTTGTCGTATGGCATTGCAATATTTCTATTTCTTTTAGATGGCATGGCTCTGAGAACTGTTGTAAGGTAGCTTGCATACATACTCACTTGTGTATGTATTTGATCTCTTCCCCTGTTGCCTATGCCGCTCGCTCTTGTCCCGATGTTCTTGGCAGTGGTTAGGGCGGTCGACGGGCCTACACGTGGGTGGCCCTGGGCCCCCGCTATAAAACCCTTAACCACTTTTGGTTCATGCAGGCTTGAACTTAGAGCGTAGGGTCCGAGGTTGTTACAATTGGTATCAGAGCCATCCCGCCCTTCAGGGTCTCAGCCAAAACGGTCGTTGTCAGTCTAGGAAATATTTTGGTAGTTATGTATACTAGGGAAAAACAAAACGCGAGAGTAGGACTGCTTCCATTTTTCTTCTTACCCACCCACCCACCCTTTTCCGGTAAGGAAGTGTAACGTTTTCAATCCTCTTCTAAAATTCAAAATAGGATTCACGTGTTCTGGGTTCCGTAGTACCATAGGTTGTGTGAGTGCGTGTCCGTGTGTGTGGGTAATTCTTTGTCTATCTGTTGCATCCAACTTGTTATCACTATCTGCCTTTTGGTTATCAACTGTTGGTACATTTGATACCGACAGACTTTTCTAAACCGACGCGATCTGTCTTACTCTTATCCAACGTTATCTTGTTAGGGGTATTTGTTTTCCATAGTTGCTAATCTTTAGGTTCATCTTAAGAAGGAAGAGAGTCGGGATATGTGTTTTACTTATTCATGTGCGGAGTAATGCTTTGAGTGCAGGATGGAGTCGCGACCATACCACTACTTTTATCATTCGCTCTTGTATATTGAATTGGTAGAGTTACTAATGTTGATTTGTTAAGTGGTTTTGCGCATATAGTGGTATTTTAATGCCGAAATTTGCGGAAATTTTTTCTTTGATAGCTTTGTGTACCACACTCCTTGTTCAGTCGTGTGCGATATGCTTACTATCTTCTAGGTGCTTTGAACTTTGTTGATATTTTAATATCATCTTAGTAATTTGTATCCTTAATCTTGGTTAATTCCATTTTGGTACTAACATGGGTATACCCTATAGGTACTCGAACTTGGTATATATGGTCTAAATATGTACAGGCCTACGGTGTCGTGACGCCCCATTGGGACATATCCTCAATAACCCCGACGCCACGGGACGAGTCGCGCTTTGGGGAATCGAACTGTCTCCACGAGCCATCACATACAAAAAGCGCGACGCAATCAAGTCGCAAGTCCTCCCTGACTTCCTCGTGCATTGGATGGAAAACCAACTCCCGGACAAGCCAGATATGTCCTACCTTTGGACCATGCACTTCGATGGATCCAAACGGAAAGATGGTGCAGGAGCAGGTGTCATACTGACATCACCTCAAGGGGACAAGCTGAAATACATCCTGCGAATGCAGTTCACCGCCTCAAACAACGAGGGTGAATACGAGGCCCTGTTGCACGGGATGAGGATGGCAAAAGCCTGCGGCGCAAAGAGGCTCATCATATATGGCGACTCCAAGCTGGTCGTCAACCAAACAATGCACGAGTGCGACGCACTAAATGACAACATGATCGCATACCACGACCTCTACGATACACTCGAGGGAGACTTCGATGGTTGCGAGTTGCGACATGTAGGTCGCGAAAGCAACGAGGAGGCAGACGCACTCGCCTACATAGGCTCTACCTGCGCCCCCATACCACCTGGGGTATTTCTCGAGCGCATCTGCGAACGCTCCATCAAGCCAAAGGCCACAGAGAAGAAAACAAGCGCAGCAACGGACTCGGGGGCTACGCCACCCAATGAGCCAATGGCACTCGATAACTTGGAGCTAGACACAGGACTCGAAGGGCCAATGAGCGTCATGATGATCGAACAATCCTGGACGCAGCAGAACATTACATATCTCCTCAGCAAGCGCCTACCGGACGACCCGACAGACGCACGGCACATCGCGCGACGCTCCAAGGCATTCGTCGTTATCAACGGCGAACTGTATAAACGCAGCATCACAGCCGTGTTACAACGATGCGTCTCCCTGGCCGATGGAAGAGCAGTCCTCCTTGACATACATGAAGGGACTTGCGGACACCACGCCGGCAGTCGCGCCCTCATTGCCAAAGCTCTACGAGCTGGATTTTACTGGCCCACGGCCATGCGCGACGCCAAGGACATAGTCCAAAAGTGCAAAGCTTGTCAGCGATTCGCGGACAAACCACATGCACCAGGCGCAGAACTACGGCCTATTCCATTGGCCTGGCCCTTCGCACAATGGGGGCTCGACATGGTAGGCAAGCTCCCAAGGTCCTCGCAAGGAGGCTACGTCTACCTTTTGGTTGCAGTCGACAAGTTCACCAAGTGGATTGAGGCCATGCCAGTGACCAAGCAGTCAGGTTACAGCGCGGTCAAGTTCTTCGAGTCCATCGTCTACCGCTTCGGCATGCCGCACAGCATCATCACTGACAACGGGACGAACTTCACATCCAAAGAGTTTCAAGAATTCTGCGAAAACCTGGGGATCAACATCAGTTATGCCTCAGTCGCGCATCCACAGACCAACGGTCAGGTGGAAAAAGAAAACGGGCTCGTCTGTAGTGGCATCAAGAAGCGACTCCTTCGACCACTCGAACAAGCCGCGGGTCGCTGGCCAGATGAGCTCCAATCCGTACTCTGGAGCCTACGTACAACTCCAAACAGCGCCACGGGCTACACGCCATTCTTTATGGTGCACGTAGCAGAAGCAGTACTACTCGCCGAAGTGAGGTACAAGGCGCCGCGCATAGTCGCTTACAGCGAACAAGAGTCATCGCTTGCACTCGAAGACTCCGTAGACCTCCTCGACGAGGCAAGAGAAATCGCCGCAGAAAGATCCACGATCTATCAATAGAACCTGCGCAACTACCACAGTAGAAGGCTTCGCCCCAGATCCTTCGTCGAAGGTGACCTGGTCCTGTGACTGAAGCAGCAGGGGCATCTCAAGCTCGAGTCCCCCTGGGAAGGACCGTACTTGATTACAGAAGTAATCCCAGGTGGCGCCTATCGCCTTCAAGACTTAGAGACAGGCGTCGCATACTCCAACCCTTGGAACGTCGCACAACTGCGACGCTTCTACCCCTAGCTGTTCTTTACTTTTACATCGCAAATAAGGCTACCCAGCCAAGGCTACTTAGCCACACATTGTACCTCGTACTGTTCTCTAAATAAATAAAAGCTAAGTGCCCCAAAACTCTGTGTTTTCTTTCAATTTTATACTCGGGGCTGTGCCACCCTACGTACATCTGTTCTTCGAACCAATAAACGCGATTTCCTGAGTAGCTAGCACATCAATCAAACCCCTTAAAGAAAACCCAACCCAGCTGCAACGCACCTGGCAGGTTGACAAAGGGATGGCCAGGCTAACAAAAAGGACTCGCATAGTGCAACGCACCTCACGCTAACAAAGTTGTTTATACACGATTGACAATAAATTATCTACAACATATATATGAACTTTACAATATGCTTATGTGCAGGATACAAATCTGGCTACTGCTGCAACAGAAGAACATTGGTTTGTTCCTCGAAGAAGTCGACAATCTCCTCTGCTGGACGGTCCACCGCCTGATAGTGCGGCACCATATCCCAGGCAGATGCGGCTGGCAGCGCTGGCAGACCGGAAGCTACGGCGACGACATCCACGTCAGGCCTGTGCAAATGCACCATCGAGAGGGCAGCCTTGGCGCCAGCCACCAACTGCTGCCTCACGCACTCGCGAACAGCGGACATGTCTTGAAATTTGGCCAGAAGAGCCAACAGGCTTGATGGAGTGTCATCTAACGGAAACATCGCCCGATAGATATTCTTCAAACATGACTGCGACTTCTTCAGGAAGAGCAGCACTCGCGAAGCGTGATCCTGCAGGGTCGCCAATGCAGTCGCATGATCATGATCCACCCAGAAGTATCCACTCTCTTGAAGTTGCTCCTGGGTGAGACCATTAAGGCGGATGGCAATCCTATCCCTCTCCTCCTACGGATGGTGTGCGCTAACAACTACACGAAGCAGCACCAACAACATGACTACAACGTACCATTGCGACTAACTACAAAGGAAAAGATGAGGACGAGCAAACTAACACTTAAACTGGTCGCCCAGCTGCGTCACCTCGCCAAGCAGATATTGCTCGCGGGCGGCGGCTTTTTCCACCTTTGACTTCCACATATCTGCGTTACCGCGGATCAGGGGCAACTCACGCTCCAGCTGCTTCACGCGGTCACGAAGTCGCGACAGCAAGGACAAATCCTCTACCCTGGAGCGCGGCGGTGCCACTGTCTCATCAAGAGATGGTGAGTCCTGGATTCCCCCTACGGGACCACTCGATGTGCCCTACCACAAGTCAAGACAGAAGAAAATAAGGCGACCAAATTAACACAAAGGCAAGGGGAACAGGTCCATTCAGGATAAGCATAAATATTCACAAGCCCACTCGCCAACAGGCATGTTCATAGACCAAAAGGACAATTCATCATCTATTACAAAAGCTAACTACAGAGCAGCTGGCTTCTTCGACTTCGACGCCTTCGGGGGCTTCATCAAGTTCATGGCTGTATCAAACGCCACCGACTTTTCGCCTGCCCCTGAGGCCGAAGCTTTCGCCGCCTTTTTAGCACGTTGGAGCTCCTCCGAATACTTGGGAACGGTATTAATCAAGGAATGGCCATATTTGGCACAGGCAGTCGCAAAGGGAGCGAAGACTACCTGCTGACCATCCGCGCCAATAGGCATCGTCTTCGACACCGCAGAGGGATCTATCTCGACTCCGTGGGCTTGCACCATGGCGAGTGACATCGTCGCACCAGCCGCCTGGAGGGAGTTCTTGTAAGTAGTAGGCACACCCCCGGCGAGAGACTCCACCAGCTCGTCCATATTATCGACCTGCTCCGCCTTTGGCATCAACTCCTCCCGAAGGCGACTAAGGGCGACCTTGGCCTTGGACGGTGTATCCTAGACGGCGGCGCTTCGGTCCTCGACCGCGGATACCGCGCTGGCCAGAGCGTCATCACGACGAAGGGCCTGCGGGTCAAAACTCAAGTCACCAGCATCTACACCAAAAATACATGGATCAAATTTCCAGTGCCACCGGTGAAACTCTAGAAGCAGAGAGGAGCATCAATAAAAAATCTACCAGTAAAGGTACCTGAGAGGGCCTTGGCGACTGAGAACAGTTGCTCTTCGAACAACTTTTCCCTTGCCGCAAAGGAGGCGCGTAGATCTTCTTCGCACTTCTAGGCATCATCCCGAGCCGCGATTGCCTCATCGCGCCCCTTCACAGCTGTGGCCAATGTCTTCTCCAATGTGGCGACGTTGCGCAGTAAAGTGTTATGCTCAGCTACATGGCAGTCAATAATTGGCTATCAGTCGAATATACCAAAACAGAGAGAAGATGAAAAGAATAAGCGTGGAAGCACTCACTTTCGACCACATGGTGACACGTCTCTAGCATCGCATGCTGGCGACCCATCGCCATAACCTGCTCCGCCACTTGCGCGGCTTCCTTTACAAGGAGTTGTCACACAAAACAGGGAGTAAGAAGAGGGCAATAGAAGGCGTTGACTACCACATTAAAAAAGAAGGAAAGATATACTTACATGGTCCTCTAGCGACTCTGAAGAAGTTTGCTAAACTGTCATCCGAGCAACTATTCGATGCTCCCCTATATGAGGAGAGCTCAAAGAATTGTGCCCGGAGTGGGCCGCCACCAGAGGAGAAGGAGCGCGCTCGACCTCTACCTTAGCCCTTGAGGTCGCGACTCCCGATTCCTTCAAAAACTCGACATCGCCAGAAGATGACGACGCCTCTTGACTGCAAGACCAAATCCGCATTGAGAAACGGCAAACTCCAGGGCAAAGCCAGCAAGAAGAAAACAGAGAAGAATGAATGAACTCGCAAACTTACCAGTCAAATTTGTCAAGATCAAAAGTGGCCTCCGCTGACTCCGACGAAGACTCCTTGGGCAATCGCATCTTCTTGCGAGAAGACGGTGCCACAGCCCTCATAGGAACGGCTGGAATTGGCGACTCCACGCCAACAGTCGTGCCTTCTGGAGCCGAAGGAGTCGACGTGTCAGAATCCTCGCTGTGCGAACGCTTGCGAGTATCCGGGCTCTCGGACTCGGGGGCTTCGTCTTCCACATCAGAAGGGACACTCGACTCAGACTCGTCCTCTTCCAAAGCTTCGCGAGGAATATTACCCTCAGGGAGAGGAGGCATACAAGGCGACACCGCCCAATCCTGCATACAAACAGCAAAGATGAGCAAAAGGAGCAAGTAAGCAACAGAAAAGCAATCGCGAAAATAAGCTACTGCGTAGCACAACTATACCTCAGGAGGAGGATTCGAAGCATCGAAAGGAGGAACGACTGGCTCATTCGGAAGCACGTCCTTGAATGTGTACTTCGTGACCAGTCGCACCCTCTTATCTACCTCACTCGCGGACATGACATCGGCAGACACGCGAGTGGCATCATCAGCACCACCCCGTTGAAACATGGGATGGACTCTAGCCTGGAGAGGCTGGACGCGATGACGCAGCCAAGTCCTGACAAGGGCGCAACCTCCCTCTTCTGTGCCTATGCGACTCTCGAGGTCACAGACGCGTTGATATAGCACGTCTGTCTCCGCGAGTTCGGAAGGCATGATCACGTTCTTCCAAGAACGCATCTTCTTGCAGGGAGTCGTGGGATCGAAAGGCGCGAGTCCAAAATGCTCGTCCTTGGCCTTCTGGCCGCGAACATAAAATGTCCCTCCATCCCTGGACGGACTTGGCGAGCTTGATGTCGAAGTAGGTGGCGGACGGGTCGACATGGATTCCACAACCACCTACGTCGTAAACTAGAGAGCCAGATGCGGACTGACGCTTCAGTTTAAATAAGCGCTTGAAAAGGCCAAAGTGTGGCTCGATTCCGAGCCAGCACTCGCAAAGAGTTATGAAGCAGGTGATGTGGAGAATTGAATTTGGGGACAACTGATGGAGCTGGAGCCCGTAGAAACAAAGGAGATCCCTAAGAAAGGGGTGGAGAGGCAAAGAAAGACCGCGAATGACGAATGCAAGAAACATCACTCGAAAACCAGCGGGAGGCACATGAATGGTCTCACCGCTGGGGATGCGCGCATCGGCGACTGCTGCAGAAATAACTCCGTCTTGGCGAAGAAGACGGAGATCCGACGCCTTGATGATAGAGGGGCGCCACGCACCATTGGTCACACGGGTGCCCGCGACCTTCTTTTTCCCGCCGGAGGCGGCACTAGTGCCCATAGCAGCGGGGTCACCCTTCTTCTTCGTAGCGGCAACGGTGGCCACAGATTCAGCGGCAGCGCCTCCTTTCTTCTTTCCCATTGCACGGCAGTGATGAGAGCGTAGGAAATAACTTGGAAACGAGCGGAGGTGGTCCGGAGCTGAGGAGGAGATGAACGCAGGGGAAAAGCAGATGAGCAGCAGCAATGGCGATGGCAGCAAGGAAGAAAGGAGTGTAGATGGAAAATTACAGCCGTAGCATCGCTACTTAACCCCCTAGGAGATGCAATCCAACGGCTCACAAAAACCCTACTGGATGCGTGGCACGCATCACGTTCGACACGTGCAGAAGAGGAAGCGCGAACCGTCCCTCCACTGCTCCCATTACGCGCGGAAATCAAGGAGGCACAGTTAATAATAAGATTACACATGCCCAGTCAAATCAAAGTCAGAAAGTGGGACCCACCGCTCGTCGCGTCTCGTCAAACTCGCTCACGCGGGCAACTGAGCTCATGCAAACGTCCGCACTGACGTCATCAAAGCTCCGCAATGGAAAACTTCGACTACTTTAGTCCTTGATGGAGTCTTCGACTCCACCAAGCACTCGGGGGCTACTCCCTTAGGGAGCGCTGACCGCGCACCCTATGTTTTTTCTTTTCTTATTGCAGGAATATGGGCAATTTAAATCAAACCCAACCACTTGAAACACGGTTCGACTATGGACATGGGTTACTCCCATAGGGATCGTCGGAAACAATTTCGACTGAAACAAACAAGCAAAGACGACAGCAGTCGCAAAATTTCTTTAGTCCCTGCCTGAGTCTTCGACTCAACCAGGCACTCGGGGGCTACTCCCATAGGGAGCGCTGGTCGCGCACCCTATGATTATTTGCACAAAAACTGTGTGTTGATTACATCCGCACTCATAGATCATGACGACACCGCCTCATAATTCTCCCTACAAAGAGACTACGTCTCCTGGGTCGCCCGAATCATCTCCGCGATGATAAAATTCGGATGCCACGCTTACAGCGTGAAGGTAAGACCTGAATAAGGCCTGGCAACGTATTTAACTGCGCACTACCAGAAATATATCCGTGCCTACAGGCACGATGAACATTCCTTGACGGACGCGTCAAGTGCTCACACCCATATAACTGGAATTCGACTCCTGTAAGACCTCCGCGGCCTGAGTCAAATTACACGATTACTTTTCCGGATTCGAGTCCAGGGACTCGAGTTCGAGTAGATTGCGTTGTTTCACCCTAAGGTGGTTAACTGATACCGATACTTCGGCTATATCAGGCACGTATATCAAACGATCCCTATGACATAAATGAAAGCAGTCGAAAAATGTACTCATACAGGCACTCGAAGACTTCAAAAAGTACCTAGTCGAATCTGCGATTCCACTGGATACTCGGGGGCTACTGACATGGGTATACCCTACAGGTACTTGAGCTTGGTATATATGGTCTAAATACGTACAGGCCCACGGTGTCGGCAAGGCCCAGATGAAAGGACTCGAGTAACCTGCGGACTCTCGTTTGCTTGAGAGACAAGAAGAAGCTAAAGATAGAAAGTTTGATGGGGAAAACCCTAACTTGTAACCGACTCGACCTGCTACCCGAGACCTAGACTATCTATATAAAGGCTAGGAGGGGGCGGCGAGAAGGACACACGTAACCCTAGTTTCCACAACCCTTGCCAGATTATATCTGCGCACCATTGTAACTTTCGACTCCTTCGATAATTCCACGAGCAGACAAGTAGGAGTAGGAACCTCTACGAGGCCTGAACCTAGGTAAATCCTTTGTCCCCTGTGTGCTTGTTTGCTAGCCGATAGATGTCTCCAGTGCTCCCTCCTTCTCCAAAACCCAAGTCCATAACAATGGGCATTGATGAGTTAAACCCTCGTCAGGTACTATTTTGGATTATTATTATTCTCCATTATGGTACTGACTTGAGTTGTATATCAATCACAAGATGGCACCACCACGCCACACTGAGGATGACATACCACTTAAACCGGGGGTTGCGTTGGCAAGTATTGCTAATGCGTTGGGAACAATGCAACAGAACCAGCAACGCTTTGAAGAAAGTGTGAGGAGGAATGAGTTTGCCCCGCTACCTCCACCTCCCAAGCGAGGAGACATCAAGGACTTTTTGAAGTTTAACCTGCGCCACTTTGAGGTGTTTGATCAGCCACTGGATGCTGATGATTGGCTTCGTGTGATGTCAAGGTTGCTAGGGACTGCTGATGTTCCTGAACAAGAATGGGTAAAATGCGCCACTCACCTTCTTAAGGGAGACGCAGCTCTATGGTGGGAGAATTACCTGAAGGCAAACCACTCTGGTTTTCAGCCTACTTGGGAGCAGTTCGCTGGGGCTTTCAAAGAGCAATACCTGTCAAAAATTGTCATGGAGAGAATGAAGGAGGTATTTCTCAACCTCAAGTAGGGCAATGACAATGTCGACACCTATATCAGAAACTTCATGAGTCTGTCAAAGTATGGTGGCGATGAGATCTCTGATGACAAGAAGAAACAAAAGAGGTTCAGGCAAGGGCTCAATGCATCTATCAAATATGCAATCACTCATGCAAGGCCGGGGTCTTTTCTGGAACTCCAACATACAGCTCTACAGGAAGAAGCCAGTAGGAAAGTGTTCGAGGAGTCCAAGAAACACAGTCGTGACGCAGCAAGCTCTTCAGCTATGACAGCTCCTTCTAAGCGCTGTGTGTGGGTTCCTAATACCGAACCGCCGCTCCCGGCTCCACCAAGACCTTCAAGCTACGCGGCAAGGCCACCAAACTCCTTCAACGCTGCTCCTAGGGGCTACAACCACAACTACCCTGGAGCGCCTGGTGGAGTCCCTGGCTACGCTACTCCACGTCCACCTGGTGCTTGTTACACTTGTGCGAACACTGGGCATCAACATTGGAGTTGTCCCATGAATGACAAGGCTCTTCCTCCACCACCTCCAAGACTTGCAGCAAGTCCTTCTATGGTTCGTGCACCTCCACCTCAGGCTCTCAACATCAACACCAAGCCCGGGTCCACTGTTGCTCGTGCCAACTGTGTCAACATCGCTCAAGCTGAACATGCATCTGGAGTACTGATGGGTACGCTTCCCGTTAACTCAGTCCTTGCACGAGTTTTATTTGATTCTGGTGCATCGCATTCTTTTGTCTCTATGGATCCTCTCCCTAAACTTTTAATGGTTCTCTCGCCCGGAGCAACTATGGCATCTTCCAAGATCAGTCATGGCAATCAAATTCTAATTGGTGGTTCTTCATTTCTGGCTTCCTTAATCATTCTAGGCAATTCTGACATTGATGTTATCTTGGGCATGGATTGGTTAACAGCAAATGCAATTGTGATTGATTGTGTTGAACGCTCGGTTTCTCTGAAAATTCCCGAAGGCCATATAGTCTATTCTCCAAGTCTGACTCCTGCAATTCAGGTCTTCTCTTTGTCTGCTCTGAGTGATGATGCTATGGATGCTATTCAGAGTTTTCCGATGGTCTGTGAGTTCCCAGATATTTTTCCTGAAGAGTTACCAGGTATGCCTCCTGACCGAGAGGTCGAGTTTGTGATTGAGCTTGAACCTGGTACCGCTCCTATCTCCAAGCGGCCTTATAAAATGGGTCCTGGTGAGTTGGCTGAACTCAAACGTCATCTTGATGAACAAGAGAAGTTTGGTTTCATTTAGCACATCACTTCTTCTTGGGGTAGCCCAACCATCTTTGTGAAGAAGCGAGACCGCACTGATAGACTTTGTGTTGACTATCGGGCTCTCAATGCTAAAACCATCAAGAATAAATATCCCCTTCCACAGATTAATGATCTCTTCGATCAGCTAGCTAGAGCTATGGTATTCTCTAAGCTGGACTTGAGAAGTGGTTATCATCAAATCAAGATTCGCAAGGAAGATGTTCTTAAACAGCTTTCACCACCCGCTATGGCCTGTACGAGTACACGGTCATGTCTTTCGGTCTCAGCAATGCACCTGCCACCTTCTCGAGGCTTATGAACTCGGTTTTCATGGAGTATCTTGATAAGTTCGTCGTGGTCTATCTGGATGACATTCTAGTCTATTCTAAGTCAAAGGAAGAACATGAAGAACACCTTCGGTGTGTCCTAAACAAGCTTCGTGAGAACCGCCTGTATGCAAAGTTCTCCAAGTGTGAATTTTGGCTTCCCGAAGTCACCTATCTTGGTCACGTCATCTGTGCTAAGGGCATTGCCGTCAACCTAGAAACAGTTCGGACAATTGTTGAGTGGGCTTCCACCCAAAAATGTCAAAGAAGTCCGGAGTTTCCTTGGTTTGGCTAGTTATTGACGTCGCTTCGTTCAGAACTTCTCGAAGATTGCGAAGCCTCTTACTAATCTCCTCAAGAAAGGCAAGAAATCCCTTTGGTCTCCTGCATGTCAAGCTAGCTTTGAAACACTCAAAGAGAAGCTCACTTCCACACTAGTCTTGATTCCTCCAAATACATCAAAGCCTTTCCAGATATTCTGTGACGCCTCCTTGCAAAGATTGGGTGCGGTCCTCATGCAAGAAAAGAAGTCGTTGCTTATGCTTCCCGTCAGTTGAAAACTCATGAGCTCAACTATCCAACACATGATCTGGAACTTGCAGCGGGTGTCTTCGCCTTGAAAGTATGGAGGCACTACTTGCTTGGGAACCGTTGTGAGATCTTTTCTGACCACAAAAGCCTGAAGTATATCTTCACACAACCTGATCTCAACCTTCGCCAAAGGAGATGGATTGAAACCATCAACGACTTTGATCTTTCGATCAACTACACTCCGGGCAAAGCAAATGTGATGGTCGATGCCCTCAGTCGTAAGGCATATGTGAACAACCTCATGGTGGAAGAACAACAACCTCTCTTGTGCGAGGAATTCCACCAACTCAACCTTGAGATTGTGCATGAAGGTATCTTCTGAATCTTCTGGCAACCCCTCTCTTGGAAGAAAAAGTTTGTTCCATTCAACTTGGTGATCCTTACACTAAAAACATCATCTCCAAGATTTAGCTTCTGAAGTATGAACCTTTCCACCTTGACAACCAAGGCACTCTATTCTTTAAGCACCGGATGTTCGTTCCGAAGTATCCGGGTTTGAGAGAGCAAGTTCTTAAAGAAGCTCATGATTCTGTTCTTTCTATCCACCCTGGCAACACTAAGATGAACATGGACCTGAAAACACAATATTGGTGGCCTGGATTGAAACAATATTGTGCCAAGTATGTCTCAGATTGTGATGTCTATCGCAGAGTAAAAGCTGTCCATCAGAAACCTTCGGTCTTCTACAGCCATTGAAGCCTCCGGAATGGAAATGGGAGAAAGTAGAGATGGACTTCATAACTGGGTTTCCAAGGTCGCAGAAAGGCAACAATGCAATCTTTGTTGTCATCGACAGGCTTTCTAAAGTGGCTCACTTCTTCCCTGTCAAGGAAACAATTTCAGCAATTCAGTTGGCTGAGCTCTATATCAACAGAATTGTCTCTCTGTATGGGGTTCCTCTCGAGATCAGTTCAGACCGTGGAAGCATCTTCACTTCCAAGTTCTGGGGAAGTTCCCAAAATGCTTTGGGAACAAAGTTGAACTTCAGCATAGCTTACCACCCTCAGTCACAAGGGCAAGTTGAAAGGATCAATCAGATTCTAGAAGATATGCTCCGTGCTTGCGTCATCTATTTCGGCATGAAGTGGGAAGAATGCCTTCCTTATGCTGAGTTCTCTTACAACAATAGCTTCTAGAAGAGTCTAAAGATGGCACCATTTGAGGTTCTCTATGGCCACAAATGCAGAACTCCGATTGGTTGGTCGGGCGCAGGTGAAAGAACATTATTTGGCCCAGACATTGTAACTCAAGCGGAGGAGAAGGTTCACATCATTCTCAAAAACCTGAAGGTTGCTCAAAGTCGCCAAAAGAGCAACTATAACAAAAAGCACACGGACATGGAGTATGTCCCTGGTGATCTCGTTTACCTTCGTGTCACTCCCATGAGAGGCACGCGCCAGTTTGGTATCAAAGGAAAGCTGGCTCCTAGATACATCGGTCCTTTCAAAGTTCATGCAAGAAGAGGAGAAGTTGCTTATGCTCTTGAGCTCCCTGAAAAACTCAAGGTCCATGATGTTTTCCATATCTCTCAACTCAAGAAGTGCTTTAAGGATCCCGGTAGGACCATGGACCATGAGCTCATCAATATCCAAGAAGACCTGTCTTATCAAGAACACCCCACAAAAATCCTAGAAGTCATAGAAAGAAAGACTCGCAACAAGTATATCAAGTTCAGCAAGGTGCAGTGGTCGCACCATTCCGTTGATGAAGCCACTTAGGAACGCGAGGATGAGCTCCGTGCCAATTATCCTACCCTCTTCGTGTCTTCTTCTTCCAAGAATCTCGGGGCGAGATTCTTGTTTATTGGGGGAGAGTTGTAGCATCCCATCTGTCTAACATCTGTAATGCTACATGGTCTAATAATAAAATGCTACTTCCTACATATAATTGTTGCATCATAATTATATCATGCTCATGTCATCATGTCACATTGCATTTGAGCATCATATAAAACCCTTTTCATTTGGTTCTAATCTCATATGCATTATTAATTGTATTTGCCTCTTGATACATTGTATTTGGTTCTTGATAAATGCTTGATGCCCAAGTGAGTTGGGGGCATATATTTTACTAACTCCACCACCTTTCTTGTCACCACCCCATTATTCCACCATCCCACTATATGTGAGCCTTGCAATTTATTTGGTTTTACCTCTAGCTCATGTGGGATGGGATGGATCCACTTATAATTCCACATGCTCCCATATATGCATCATGTTGTTTTCACATTATTGATATGTGGAGAGCCACATGGCCACCTTTGCATGCTATGTGAGTGGAGTGCCTTGTCAAGTTCCCATATGGTTTAAATTTGAATATAAGCTCATGGAGTAATACAATTGTGGTTCATGTTGGCTAGTGGCACATACACACAAGCTTGGACACCTTATATTCATGCATGATCTTGTATTTAGTCGATGTGGTAAACAAGCTTCCTTTCCTTTTGTTGGGATATATTCAATTTCTTGAAAACTTGCTCATATAAATGCCATGAGTTATTCTAGTGGTTTTCACTAATAGAGAATGCATTTACTATTAATGCATGGGCCATGCAAGATCACCACCATCTTCTTTCTTTGGGTTTTTTTGGATTTTTGAGTGGAGCTTGGTTCCTTTGAAATCAATTCAAGCTTGCTCAATTTTGAGTCCAACCATCTTAGGGCACATCCTCTCTTGGTTTTGTTAAGCATCATGGCATGCTTATATTACATGTGGCATATGCCTTTTTCCCATCTTAACCCAAAATTCCTTTCTCTCTTACCCCGAGACCCTACTCTTACCTCACATCCTCCATCCTCATCACCCCCATTCTATGTCACCACCTCTTCCACCTCTTGCTCTTTGGGTAAATGGATTTATTGATTTGTGTCATATTCATTTGCATCGAATGGAATACCATCTAAAAACCCTAACCATCCTAACCTAAGCAAAAGCCCTAACCTAAACTCTCTCTAAACCTAGCTACACCCTCACCTCACCACCCCATCCTCTCTACCAAACCGTGGTCACCACCATCTGGTTCGGCCACCACCCCAACCTAGCTAACTCTAGGCCGAGCCACACCCCTAACCTAAACCCTAGCCGAGCCAATCTACCCTTCCCCTCCCCGTTTCCTCTCTTTCCCTCGCTGCCAAGGATACCCCACCAAGCCCCTGCACCGTGCCACCCCTGAGCCGCAGCCCCAGCCAGCCTCGACCCTCCCCTGGTCCACCGACCGAGAGAGAGGGAGGATAAAAAGGTGCCTGCCACCTTTTTCCACCCCGACCTCCCCACGACATCTCCCCTCCCAGGCCTTATCTACCCCCCTCCTCTCGTACCTGGCATCGCCCCAGATCCCAGGGCTCGGACCAGCTCTTCCTCCCCCTCTGCCTGATCCCTCTTCCATCTCCGACCACCCATCGTCGGCATCCACCACTACCACCATATCTAGGAGGCGGGTGTGGCGCTGGGTTGTCGAGGAAGACCGAGCCGAGCATCAGGACCATCCCTGTACCCGGAGACGAGGAGGAGACGTGCCAGGGCTACTGCAGATCGTCGAGGCCGAGGAGAAACCCTAACCGCGGGTCACCAGATTCTCCACTGATCGGCTGCTCCCCGCCACGTTCCGCCACCACCAACACAACCGCGGTTAGCCTCTACGCCTCCCAGACACCTCCCCATGTCTATCTCTTCCTGGACGTGTAGATCCACCCGTCGAGCAGCCTCGGTGCACCGCGCTCGCGTTCGCCTTCCTGCTGTTGCCCCGATGTAGCCTCTTCTGGTCGCGCCGCCGGTTCCTAGAATCTAACCCAGCTAGCCGCAGTGGTAGCCGCCGTCGCGCGTGCGCGCTGCGTCACCAGTTCGAGCCCCCGCCGCGCCTATTTTCTTCCGGTGTCTGTTTCGTCAGTAAACGGGCGAGAAGAAAACCAGTACGTGGGGCTATTTTCTAGTTACCCCCTGCCATTTTGTTCCATCAACCCGCACTCCACCCAGGCCCACCTGTCATCGTCTATGGCGCTTTTACGAAAAGGCACACCACTTTTCCGGTTCGCAACCCGCGGTCCTCGGCTATGCCGCGTGGCACCAGCCCGCTCGGCCACTGGCCCGTGGGTCCGCTCGAGCGCTCGGCCCACAGTCAGTCTCAGGGACTCGCTGTAGCTACGGTGAGAAAAGTCTCTGCTGCGCACAGTTTCGTCAGCTCAGCATGTCCCACTCGTCAGCGGCTGTGGCTAGATCTCTCTCAGTACAAAAAGTCTGCGTCCTTTTCTGTTAAATAAAAATGATTTTCAGAAATGTTTAATATGTTTTCAAATCCAGTTTTAAATAAATTTTAATTGGTAACTCCAAATAATACAAATAATATATGTTTTTGAATCAGAAAAATGTGGGGAATTCAAATATGCCATTCAAAATAATGTTTGACTAATTTAAATTTTAGAAATTGTTTAATTGCAATAAAAATTCCTTTTCTCAATTAATTAATAACTTTAATTCTATAACTCCAAATTTGACAAATAATATGTCTAAAATGATCAGCTCGACGAGCCCGTTCTGTTTATGCATTCCATGTTATGAATTGAAGCATGCATCATATAAATATTAAGTCGACAGCAAGTTATATGGGAGCAAAACATGACTAAAAACTTAATAAAATGCTTTATTCTTGTACCCCACACCTCACCATGCCATGCTATGTTATGCCATGTAATTTGTGCATCATTCATCATGGCATGCTTGTTTGCTTGTCGCATTTTATTTATATTTTTGCGCATTATATTTATGTTGGCCTTGTTTGTTTGGTTCTTCTCGGATAGACGCCGAGCAGGGGAATTATCAGGAATCCTAGGAGTACTACCCAGATCCATCTCTCGCTTTAACTGAGCTACCAGGCAAGCACTACCACATGCTTGCATACATATAGTACCTATTGCTTCTATCTTATTATTGCATCATTGAGTCGCGATTGCATTAAACTGAATCCCAAGTATTGCATGGCCTCTACTTTTAAACCCCACCGAAGTTTGTTCCTCCATCCTATGAACCATTACTACAGGAGTTGCTTGAGCCTTGCGAGTCATAGAATTGCATATGCAGGGTTTGTGAGTGTCGGATGAATAACGAGGTACCTAAACAACTTAACCTGAGTAGTAATGGGATAACTAATAAAAGAGGCACCAGTGGGCAATATCTGTCATTTGGTTTTTCATGCTCACTTGTGTCCTGTAGGACCTCGAGTACTTGATACATGTTCCTTGACTATTCGCACTATCCACATACGGGAGACTCTATGAATCCCCCTTTGCTTGAGCTTAATTTGCACTTTATTTCTTGGGGCCACAAAGTAGTTTGGGGCTTTATTACTATCTTGTACTTATGCCATGCTTTACCGCTTTATTTATAATTCTGCGCGGATCACCTGTACTGTTTAGGAATTGCGGAGTGTTTTCGCAGTATCGACAAGCTCAGTCACACTTTTGGGTTCCCAATCGTTTACAGCCATTGGCGCAAACCTTGGGTCCGTCTCGGAGCCGGCCAACTTCGTTGCGGGTAGCTCAATGGGGTGGCCCCCTGAAATAATTTAGGAATCATGTGATTGCTTTGTCGTGAAAGCCTCGTTGGGTTTTGATTTGGTTCTTCCGAGGTCGATCGTGTGTGTGTTGCTATTTGTGCACCCCTGCAGGGTAAATCTTTCTGAAAGCCGTGTCTGTGGGTATGGACGACTTGGAGCACAGTTTCTCGATCATAGACAAGTATAACTAAAGTACCGTCTTTAATTTGACTAAATATCTGACTAGTAATTAGTGCAATACTCAATGAATGGTTAATAAAACTGCCAGCAGATGGGTTGTTTGTCCGCTTTCTCGTTGGTAAGTGAGAAGGAGGATGGATCTGTTACTTTATACTATTATAACTGTTGTTTCTAATTAACGGACATCCGCCTATCTTTGGTAATGCGGATGGTTAGCGAGTATCTATAGACTTGTTAGTTATTATCTTTTGCTGCAATTGCGTCACCCTAGGTATATGTCCCCTTTAGAGGCATAAAGACTTGTTGAGTACCCCTAGGGTCTCACACGATAAATTGTTTGATTCAGATGAACAGGTGTATTCGCAAGATGGATACTGGGTGGAGGAGACAGATGGTGTTGCCAACGATCACTCGGTGTAGAGATTCCGGGGATGGGGATCCGGGAGATCTGTGGGCGGGATGTGCTTATTTATGTGGCATCTTATGCCGATTTGCTTCTTATCCGTACTCGGATCTTGTTTCCCGCTTCCGCTTGATACTCTGTTGATTGATGTATGAGGAGCTATCCTACACTATTATCTCTATCTAGGATAATTGGATCTTGTCGTATGGCGTTGCAATATTTCTATTTCTTTTAGATGGCATGGCTTTGAGAACTGTTGTAAGGTAGCTTGCATACATACTCACTTGTGTATGTATTTGATCTCTTCCCCTGTTGCCTACGTCACTCGCTCTTGTCCCGATGTTCTTGGAAGTGGTTAGGGCGGTCGACGGGCCTACACGTGGGTGGCCCTGGGCCCCTGCTGTAAAACCCTTAACCACTTTTGGTTTATCTAGGCTTGAACTTAGAGCGTAGGGTCCGAGGTTGTTATAGGAGCTGGGCCGCTCGAAGCACAAAACAATCGATCACCTGATGGAAATTGCGAATCGGTGGGCCGATAGAGAGGATTCAGTAAAAATCGCACCTACTCCGACGACGACGAAGACCTTGGGCGCAGACGCGACCGTCGAGGCAATTGGCGAATGCACATCTATGAGGACCACGACGACGTCAACATGGTCGCACCCGGCTACACCGACAAACGCGACGACAACCGCAATAGCGGCTATCGCAGCGGTGGAAACTGCGACTCCAGGAAAACCACGTAGGAGTGGCAGCGCCGCACTCGCGAAGAGGCACCCGCAACAACCATCGAGGACAAACTGTCCGGGCCATGCAACGTGCACTTCTACATCGATAAGCACGATGGCAATAAAAAATCCAGCCACCTTCTCAAGGACTGCCGCGAGTTTCTCAAGCTCCACGAGGGTTTGGCTCAGATGAATCGCGACGCAGTCAACATGGGCTATGGAGTCGCCCCAGGCACCGTGGCACATGGAGCTCCTCCACTACCGCCCGGAATACCACCACCTGCGGCCGCATCTGTCCAGAATCACGGCGGCGAACCATACCCACTACCCGTGGGCAACATGGGGATGATCCAAAAGGGGTGTCCCTCAAATCGAGTGTAGAAGGCCATCACTCGCCAAGTCAACTTGGCGATCAACTCTCCACCTTCCACCACTGAGCACCTCAGTGGAAGCGACTCATGCATCACCTTCGACCGGCGTGACCACCCGCGCCAAGTCCCTCGTCTAGGCCACTGTCCCCTCGTACTCGAGGCACAGATTAGGGGCTTCGACATGAGCCGCGTCTTCATGGATGGCGGCACCAACATTAATCTAATGTTCACGAGTACCTTGCAGGCAATGAGGATTCCTCTGATGTGTCTGGAAGTTTCAAGCACAACGTTCCACGGCATCGTCCCAGGGAAAGGTGTATATCCCCTGGGGAAAATCAACCTCGACGTCATCTTTGGCACACCGCAAAACTTTCGGCGAGAGCACATCGACTTCGAGGTCGTCGACTGGCCTTCACAATATCACTACATCCTCAGACGCGTTGCATTCGCAAGGTTCATGGAAGTGCCACACTACGCCTACCTGCAGATGAAAATGTCAGGCCCAAATGGTGTAATTACAATCAATGGCAACTTCGAAAGGTCTGACAGCTGTGACAGGGAATTCAACAGAATCTCTCAGTCATTCGGCATGCAGGAGGAACTCGCAAGATTGAAGGAGTCGAAAAACAACAGTCTGCCTCCCCTAAGCTGGTGAAGTTCACCTGACCTGTCCTTCGACTCGTCGGTGCACATGAAGAAAGTCTAGGTCCACCCAACGGACCCGACCAAGACACCCCTCATCGCTAACAACTTGAGTTCCGCATAGGAACTCGCGCTCGTCGAATTCCTCCGTGAGCACTGGGAAATCTTCGCCTGGTGTCCAGCGGACATGCCTGGGGTTCCCAGGGAATTCATCGAGCATGCACACAATGTCAATCTAGACACAAGGCCAGTCAAGCAAACAATTCAGCGACTGTCTGAACCAAGAGCAAAGGTAGTCGGAAGGAGATCAACAGACTCCTCGACACCAAATTCATACGCGAGATCAAGGAAAGCACTTGGCTCACCAACACGATGCTGGTACCCAAAAAAGACACAGATATCCTGTGGATGTGTGTGGACTTCACCTCCCTGAATAAGCACTGCCCAAAGGATCACTTCCTGCTGCCGCGAATCGATCAAATCATTGACTCCACCGCGGGATGCGTGCGTCTCTGTTTCCTCGACGCCTACTCAAGCTATAATCAGATTCAAATGAAGGAGGAAGATCAAGAGAAAATGGCGTTTACGATGCCTTTTGGTGTGTTCTGCTACAACACAATGCCCTGCGGGCTCAAAAACGCAGGAACCACCTATCAGCGGTGCATGCAGGCTTGCCTCAAGAATCAACTTGGTCGCAAAATCCAAGTCTATGTTGACGACATCGTCATCAAAACCAAAGAGGAAGTCTCGCTAATCGACGATTTACGCGCGACCTTCGCCAACCTCGACCACTACCGGATCAAGCTCAATCCAAACAAATGCGCCTTTGGCGTACCATCTAGGCAACTACTTGGGTATCTCATCTCCGCGAGGGGGATTGAGGCAAACCCGAAGAAAATAAAAGCCATACTGGTCATGGAGAAGCCGAAGAACGTAAGAGGGTTCCAGCAGCTGGCTGGGTGAATTGCGGTGCTTAGTCGATTCATCAGTCGAATGGGCGAAAAGGCACTGCCTTTCTACCACCTTCTCCGCAAAACTGACAAGTTCTAGTGGACCGACGAGGCGCAAGAAGCATTCGAATACCTCAAGCGTCTACTATCCACCTCGCCAGTACTGGTGACTCCACGCGAAAAAAAAACCATTGTTGCTCTACATCTCCGCCACCAACCAGGTGGTTAGAACGGTGCTCATGGTGGAACGTGCCGAGAAAAACAAGGTCCACGGGGTGCAGCGCCCAGTCTACTACCTCAGCGAGGTGCTCACGCAAACAAAGCAGCGGTACCTGCACTACCAGAAGCTGGCATACGGCATCTTCATGATAGCCAGGCGACTGTGCCACTACTTCCAGGAGCACCCAATCGTGGTGGTCAATGACGCCCCGCTTGGGCATATCCTCAACAACCCCGATGCCACTAGACGAGTCGCGCTTTGGGGAATCGAGCTGTTTCCACGAGACATTACATACGAAAAGCGCGATGAGATCAAGTCGCAAGTCCTCCCTGATTTTCTCGGGCACTGGATGGAGAACCAGCTCCCCGAAAAGCTAGATATGTCTTATCTCTGGACAATGCACTTTGATGGATCCAAACAAAAGGACGGGGCTGGCGTAGGTGTCATACTGACATCGCCCCAGGGAGACAAGCTGAAATACATTCTGTGAATGCAGTTCACTGCCTAAAACAATGAAGCTGAATACGAGGCCCTGCAGCACGGGATGCGGATGGTGAAAGCTTGCGGCGCCAAGAGGCTCATCATCTACGTCGATTCCAAACTAGTGGTCAACCGAACGATGCACGAGTGCGACGCGCTGAATGACAACATGATTGCCTACCGTTACCTCTACGACACACTCGAAGGTGACTTCGACGGCTGTGAACTGCGGCACGTAGGCCGCAAAAGCAATGAAGAGGCGGACACACTCACCAACATTGGCTCCACCTGCGCCCCCAAAACACTTGGGGTATTTCTCGAGCATATCTACGAACGCTCCATCAAGCCAAAGGCCATAGAGAAGAAAACAAGCGCACACAACGGACCCTGGGGCTACGCCACCCAATGAGCCAATGGCACTTGATGACTTGGAGATTGACACAGGACTCGAGGGACCAATGGGTGTAATGATGATTGAGCCATCTTGGACTCAACCCTACATCACATACCTTCTAAGCAAGAGGCTGCCTGACAACCCGACCGACGCGCGACACATTGCACGGTTGTCCAAGGCATTCGCCGTCATCAACGGCGAACTATACAAGCGCAGCATCATAGGAGTACTCCAATGGCGCGTCTCCAACATGGACGAAAGGGCCGTCCTTCTCGACATCCATGAAGGAACTTGCGGCACCATGCTAGCAGTCACGCCCTCGTTGCCAAAGCTCTATGAGCTGGATTCTATTGGCCCACGGCCATGCGCAACGCCAAGGACATTGTCTAGCGTTGCAATGCTTGCCAACAATTCGCGGATAAACCGCACACACCTGGCATGGAACTCTGGCCAATACCATTGGCTTGGCCCTTTGCGCAATGGGGACTCGACATGGTCAACAAGCTCCCAAAGGCCTCGCGAGGGAGCTATGCCTACCTCCTGGTCGCAGTCAACAAATTCACCAAGTGGATAGAGGCCATGCGGTGACAAACTAGTCAGGAGCCAGTGCTGTCAAGTTCTTCGAGTCCATTGTCTATCGCTTCGGAGTGCCACACAGCATCATCACGGACAATGGAATGAACTTCACCTCTAAGGAGTTCCAGGGTTTCTGCGAAAACCTGGGAATCAACATAAGCTATGCCTCCGTAGATCATCCACAGACCAACGGTCAAGTCGAAAAGGCCAACAGCCTCGTCTGCAGTGGAATCAAGAAGCGACTCCTCCGGCCACTCGAGCAAGCCACATGATGTTGGCCAGACAAACAACAGTCCGTACTTTGGAGCCTGCGCACAACCCCAAATAGCGCCACGGGATATACCCCGTTCTTCATGGTGCATGGTGCTGAAGCAGTGCTACCCGTAGAAGTACGCTTTAAAGCCGCACGGGTGGTCACGTATAGCGAGCAGGAGTCAACACTTGCACTCGAAGACTCTGTCGATCTCCTTGACAAGGCACGGGACATCATAGCAGAAAGATCGGCAATCTACCAGCAGAACATGCGCAACTACCACAGCAGAAGGCTATGCCCCAGATCCTTCGTCGAAGGAGACCTGGTCCTGCGACTGAAGCAGCAAGGGCACCTCAAGCTCGAGTCCCCTTGGGAGGGACCATACGTGATTACAGAAGTAATCCCAGGTGCCACCTATCCCCTTAAAGATTTCGAGACAGGAGTCACATACTCCAACCCCTGCAACGTCGCGCAGCTGCGGCGCTTCTATCCCTAGTCGTTTTTCCTTACATTACAAATAAGGCTATTCAGCCAGGCTACTTAGCCACACTTTATACCTCATACTATTCTACGAATAAATAAAGCTAAGTGCCTTGAAACTCTATCTTTTTCCTCATTTTTCTGGCCATTGTATTACTCAGGGGCTACGCCACCCTTTACATCTTGTTCTACAAACAAGTCGCAGTATCCTGAGTAGCTAACACAACACCAATCGAACCCTTGATAAAACACCGACCCAGTTGCAACGCACCTAACAGGTTGGCAAGGTGCTGATATAAAACAAGTCAGGCTAACAAAAAGGAACTGCAGAGTACAAATACACTCGCAAAACATATAAGCTAACACGCTCTTTACATATCAATAGAAATTAATTACATCCAGTATATCCATACGAACTTTAGAACACTGGTAGACTTATGTGTTGGATACATGTTAAACTACTGCTGTAGCAGAAGAACGTTTGTTTGTTCCTCAAAGAAGTCGACAATTTCTTCTGCTGGATGATCCACCGCCTGGTAATGTGGAACCATGTTCCAGGTCGAACCTTCCGGCGGGGTCGACGGTCCAGCAGCAACAGCTGCAATGTCTACATGAGTCCTATGTAGTCCCAACAGTGACAAAGCAGCCTTGGCACCAGCCACTAACTGTTGTCGCACGCACTCGCGAATTGCACTCAAATCCTGGAACTTAGCCAGGAGAGCCAACAGGCTCGAAGGGACGGTGTCCGGTGGAAACATTGTCTGATAGATATTCCTCAGGCACGACCGCGCCTTCTTCAGAAAGTGGAGTACTTGAGAAGCACGATCCTGCAGGGTCGCAAGTGCGATCGCACGATCATAGTCTACCCAAAAATACCCACTCGCCTGAAGCTGTTCCTGGGTCAGGTCGTTCATTCAAATGGCGATTCTGTCTTTCTCATCCTGCGGATGACGAGCACTGGCAACTACACCAAGCAAAAAGGCAAAATATGAAGACAAGGAACTGCCGCGATTGACTACAAGAAAAGATAAGAGGGCAGGAAGCTAACACTTGAACTGATCGCCCAGACGCGTCACCTCCTCCAATAGATACTGCTCTCGAGCGGTAACCCCCATAAAAGCATTGGATACAATCAAACATATCAAAGTCTTGACTAGGTTACCCCCATAAAAGCATTGTCTCACAGACACAAAAGGTCAAACACTAGAGCTATTACATATAAAAACTAAGGAGCAGTGTGTTTCTTCGACTTTGACTTCGGCCTCGGGGGCTTCATCACATCCGTGGCAGTTTCCGACGCCACGGACTTGCCGGTAGTACCCCTAGACTCCAGAGCCTTCGCAGCCTTCGCTTGACGCTGCTCCTCAGAGCAAACACTACCTGCTGGCCTCCAGCGTCGATAGGAATCGCCTCAGAGATAATGGCAGGATCTATCTCCACACCATGGGCATGCACCATCGCGAGTGCCATGGTGGCGCTGACGGAGCGCTATGAATTCTTGAAGTCAGCAGGGATTCCTCCAGCTAGAGACTCCACCAAGTCGCCGAGGTTGTCGATCAGTCCAGCCTTGGGAGTTAAGTCCTCACGGATGCGACTGAGCACATCCTTGACCTTCCGCAACGTCTCCTGGAGGGATACGCGGCGGTCCTCGACTGCGGCGATGGCACCAGCCAAAGCATCCATGCGACGCAAAGATTGGGCATCAAAGCTCAAGCCGCTGGCATTTGCATACATAAAAGCATTAGTATAACAACCACACATCAAAGTACAGAAGAGCAAGGCATATCCAGATGAAAAGGAATACCTGAGAGGGACTTGGCAATCGAGAGAAGTTGCTCCTCGAACAACTTCTCCCTCTCAGCAGTGGAGGTAAGGAGATCCTGCTCCCGCTTCTGTGACTCCTCCAAAGCCGCGAGTGCCTCATCGCGATTCTTTGTCGCCGCAGCCAGCATCTTCTCCAATGCAGCAGCATGGCGAAGTAATTCATTATGCTCAGCTGCAACATACAGGCAGTGTCACCAAATCGAATCAATAATATTCGCAAAAGACAAAGACGAAGTCAAGACTTACTTTCGACAATGCGACGGAGATTGTCCAGTCACACATGTTGTCGACCCATGTTAAGGACCTGCTCCGCCAGGCGGGCGGCTTCCTTCACGATGAGCTACATCAGAGACATTAAAAGTTCAAGCAAAGCACGCCAAGAATAAATTCGACTGCCAACTACAAGATACCTACATGATCCTCCACAGACTCCGAAGAAGGTTGTTGTACAGTCATCCGGGTAACCATCTGATGTTCCCCAGCATGCGGGGAACTCGATGAATTATGCCCGGAGTAGGCCGCCAATGGAGGAGAAGGAGACCGCGAAGCCACCTTCTTGGACTTGGAGTCTGCGACTCCGGACTCCTTCACAAATTGGACGTCATCAGAAGACGACGTAACCGCTTCATTGATACACAAATCAAGCAATAGCTTCAGGAAAGAGGGCAACTCAACGAAGAAACCAAAACAAGATCGCGAACATAGAACTTACCAGTCAAATCTATCAAGATCGAAGGACTGCTCCTCTGACTCCGATGATTCCTTTGGCAGTCAAACCTTCTTCCGGGCAGGAGGAGCCATGGACCGCAGAGGAACGGCAGGAATCGGCTCCTCAGCACGAACAGAAGGGCCTTCTGGAGTTGATGGAGACGAAGCATCCGAGTCCTTGCTGCGAGAACGCTTGTGAGTGTCTGGATCACTAGACTCGGGGGCTCCCTCCTCTTCTTCAAGTGGGACGGTCGATTCTGACTCGTCCTCTTCATCCACTTCGCGAGGGATAACCCCCTCAGGAAGAGGGGGCAAATTGGGAGACACCTTCCAATCCTGCATTCAGAAAACAATTCATTATACATTAAAAACTTAACGGCAATCGACAAAGAAAGCTACTTTGTAGCACATTTCTAACTCAGGAGGAGGGTTAAAGGCGTCGAAGGGAGGCACGACTGGTTCGCCAGGGAGAACCTCCTTGGGAGTATACTTCATCACAAGTCGCAGCCTATTATCTACTTCACCCACGGAAATGCCATCGGCAGATACGCGAGTGGCATCGTCCGCACCAACCCATTGGAACATGGGGTGGACTCTGGCCTGTAGAGGCTGGATACGACGGTGCAACCATGTGCGAATGAGGGTGGCGCCTCCCTCTTCTTTACCCATGCGGCTCTCGAGGTCGTAAACGAGCTTGTACAACACTTCCGTCTCCTCGGACTCGCCAGGCATCACTACGTTCTTCCAAGAACGCCTCCTCTTGCACGGTGTCGTGGGATCAAAGGGCACGAGTCCGAAGTGCTCTCTGTCGGCCTTCTGGTCACGGATGTAGAACCACTTGTCTCTCCACCCTTGGACGGACACCATGAGTTTGATATCAAAATAAGTGGCGGAGGAGTCGACGTGGATTCCGCAGCCTCCTACGTCATAGACTACAGAACCAGATGCTGGCTGGTGCTTCAGCTTAAAAATCCTCTTAAAGAGGCCAAAGTGTGGCTCGACTCCGAGCCATCACTCGCAAACATTAATATAACATGTGATATGGAGAATAGAATTTGGGGATAGCTGATGCAGCTAGAGCCTGTAGAAGCAAAGGAGGCCCCTGAAGAAAGGATGCAGGGGCAGAGAAACACCGTGGATGATGAACGCAAGGAACATCACCCGGAAACCAGCAGGAGGACAAGGAATTACCTCGCCACCTGGCACTCGCGACTCATCCTATAGGAGCGACAGAACTCCATCTTGACGTAGGAGACGGAGCTCGGAGGAATTGATGATGGATGCGCGCCATGCACCATTGGTGACACGGGTACCCGCGACCTTCTTCTTCCCAGCGCCGGCGGCACTGGTGCCCACAGTGGTGGAGCCGCCCTTCTTCTTGGTGGCGGCTATGGCGGCGGCGGACTCAGCGGTGGCGGCTCCCTTCTTCTTGCGCATCTTGCAATGGTGGTGCGAGTGGAGGATGTAGCTCGGAAACACACGGAGTTGGTCCAGTGCCACGAAGAGGACGAGTGCTAGGAAGTAGAGAGCAGCAACAATGGCAATGGAAGCACAAGCAGAGAAAGGCAGATGGGAAAATTACCACAGCAGCGCTACTACTTAACCTCATTGCAGACACAATCCAACGGCCAGCAGAAACCCTACTACACGCGTGGCGTACATCGCCATCGACACGTGGCGAAGCTGAAGCACGAACCATCTCCCCACTATTCCCATTACGCACAGAAATCGAGGAGACGCAGTTAAAACAGAAGATTACGCACGCCCGGTCAAATCGAAGTCAGAAAGTGGGACCCACCACTCGTCATGTCCCGTCAAAGCCGCTCACGCAGGTACATGAGGTCATCACAGCATCATCACTGATGTCATCAAGTTGAGCATCGGAAGATTTCGACTACTTTAAGTCCTTGCTTGAGTCTTCGACTCCACCAAGCACTCGGAGCCTACTCCCATAGGGAGCACTGGTCGTGCACCCTACGATTCATTTTTTATGCAGGAATATGAACATTAAAAGCATGCCCACCACTCGAATCTATGATTCGATTATGGATCATGGGTTACTAGGGAGTGCCGGAAGCAAATTCGACTGACACAAGCAACAAAAGACAACAGCAGTTGCAAAATTTCTTTAGTCTCTTCCTGAGTCTTCGGCTCAACCAGGCACTCGGGGGCTACTCCCATAGGGAGCGTTGGTCACGTACCCTATGTTTATTTCTACATCGTACTGTGTGTTGATAACATCCACACTCGAATGCTAGGGAAATTCCACCTCATACTATCCCTGCAAAGAGACTGCGTCTCATGGGTTACCGGATCATCTCCGCAATGAAAAAACTCGGATGCCGTGCTTACAGCGTGAAGATAAGACCTGAATAAGGCCTG
This sequence comes from Avena eriantha, assembly GCA_910589775.1. Lineage (NCBI taxonomy): Eukaryota > Viridiplantae > Streptophyta > Magnoliopsida > Poales > Poaceae > Avena > Avena eriantha. The sequence continues at coordinate 302,588,598 of OU342745.1, read as the reverse complement.
GGAACGCATCTGCTACGCACTACTAGAAACATATCCGTGCCTGCAGGTACAATGAACATGCCTTGACGGACACGGCGAGTGCTCGCACCTATACGCTGGAATTCGACTCCTGTAAGACCTCCGTGGCCTGAGTCGAATTACGCCAAAACTTTTCCGAATTCGAGTTTGGGGACTCGAGTTTGAGTAGATTGCGTTGTTTTGCCCTAAGGCAGTTAATTGATAGCGATACATCGGCTAAATCAGGCATGCATATCAACAATCCCTATGACATGAACTGAACATTCGAAAAATACTCCATCATGCACTCGAAAGGCTTCATAAAGTCACCAGTCGAATCTGCGATTCCACTAGACACTCGGGGGCTACTAACATGGGTATACCCTACAGGTACTCGAGTTTAGTATATACGGCCTGGATACAGCAGCAGCCCATGGCGTTGCCAAGGCCCAATACAGAATTCGAGGGGCCCACGGACTCTCGGTTGCTTGCGAGACAAGAAGAAGCTTAAGATAGAAAGTTCAAAGAGGAAACCCTAATCTGTAACCGACTCTACCTGCTACCCGAGACCTAGCCTATCTATATAAAGGCTAGGAGGGGTGGCGAGGAGGACACACGGAGCCCTAGTTTCCACAACTCTCGCCAGATAGCATCTACGCGCCTCTATAATCTTTGATTCCTTCGTTAATTCCAAGAGCAGACAAGCAGGAGTAGGGACCTCTACGAGGCCTGAACCTGGGTAAACCTTGCGTCCCTATGTGCTTATTTGCTAGCCGACTGATTCATCCAGCACTCCCTCCTTCTCCAAAACCCAAGTCCATAACAATGGGCATTTATGAGTTAAACCCTCGTCGCCTAACAATCGGTAATAATACCTTTTTATAGGAAAATAAAATATGACCGTTGGGGCCAAACTCGTGTAGTCTAGGAAAAACTGGCAGTAAGTTCGGGAGGGACGGATTTTGGGCTAAACGTTTTGGCGCCAGTCCCGGCGGTCCAAAAACCAGTCCAGCCGAGAATTTCCAGCGACCCACTAGAACACTAATGAGTAACAGGTTTGATTAGGCGCCGGGAAATTCTGGCGATAGCCGAAGCATTCCGGCGGTGCCGGGAATCTCACCGATTTCATAGATAGAAAATAATGTTTGCAAAAACGGTGATAAGTTTTGTGTCCGAACTTCAATTTTAGAAAACTTGGGCTTTTTGAAAATATAATAACAAGATATATCTAACTGGAATATTAATAAAGAGAAAGAGGGAGAGGTATGAAACCTCCGTGACTGAAGAACCGGTAAAACCTCCAAACTCAAAAACGCAATACAAGATGCATACGGATTCCGTTTTCGATGAACTTGGGCATGTTCAAGAGCTAGAAATAATCTCAAGAACCTCACATGGAGTAACAGCAAGAACCAAAAAAATAGGGAGATGCAAAGTATGCAAAGGATGGAGCTCCCTAATATGATGTGATCAAGTTACCCAACCAAAGGCCCCTCTTAATAGTACGACTATCTATCTTATTATCCGGTGTCCCAAGAACCCCCTTGAGACTGGTAAAAGGAAAACCTATCAAGGCCATACCTTTTACTTGTGCATCCCGCTTGATCTTGATGACAACTCTTCAATATACATTCAAGATGGAATGCATCTCTTGATCATTGTTGCTTCGTGAAGACTCATAATTTTCTCCCCCATACACCACTATGGGATAGATTCATTAAGGCACATCTTTACATGTCCATTATCACCAAATGGATGGCAAGATTCAAGTATATGATCTTTTGAGATGCTTATATTGAACTTGCACTTCTTAACCTTAATGACAATTGCCACTTGATGTCATCGTCCATAGCCTATATGGAATCTTTACTTTTGATGCATGCCCATGGAAAGACACCTAACCCACATAGACAACACAAAGCCCCATATATAATGGGTTAGTTCATGAAGCATAATTGACAAAAAGCTTACCATACCACAAGATCTAGTGTGGTACATTCCTTATCCTTCATGTCTTGACCAACTCGAATCCAATCTTCACCCTTTGTATTGGTCAACCATGTATCTTCTCATGCTCTATCTAAATGTCATGAGGTATAGAAAGAACTCTTAATTTGATTGCATGCTCTAAAGATTAGTCAACCATATATCAACTCATGATACAATCATGATGCCGACTTAAAGCCATATCTTAAATTATTCTCATGATCAAACCCTTAAGATCTTGATCATATCATATTGTTCTCTTCAACTCGATGATCTTGATGCCAATACTCCACGCATATCTTTATCTTCATGGCATCCATACTTAAATCCAACACATGGATTACAAGCATAACCTATGGAATATTTCTTCATATAAAACTCAACGATAACATTAGTCCACAAGGATTTTCATTAATTACCAAAACCACACATAGGGACAATTACCCTTATAGGGGCCCACCTAACCAAAGGGCCCATTTGGACCTATGGTGGGGCACCTCAGGCCTAGATGGGACAAGGCACCATATCCCCCCAAGACCATGTGCCCAAGTACACCCTAGGGTTTACTCGCGGAGGTGAGGGGTAGGAAAGGGTTCCTTGGAGGTGTTCCCCCTTGGACGTTTTCCTGCTTCTTGAGGGACAAGGCAGCCCCCTGGTCACCCCTGCCTATATATAGAGGAGGAGAAGGCGCACAAGGCCATCCCATTTTCCAGAATCTCCACCGTAACCACCACACCATCTTAGTGCTGGCCTAGATCCCATCTACCACTCCCTCTCTCTTGATGGATCGAGTAGAACAAATCTTTATTGCACCGTGCTTGTGCATATGTCGGTGGCACCACTCATTGTGGCGTTGGATCATGGATGGAACAACTACATCAACCACATTGTTAAAATGTTTCTTCTCGTGTTTTTAAAGGGGATGCAGATCTAATCTCTCTCTTTATTTGCATCTCCTAGATTAGATCTTATCTTTGGGCTCACGTGTAGATTTTTTTGTTTTCTATGCTGCGAATCCCATCAATAATTGAACAACTTATCACGGGCAAGGATATCGTGTAGTACGCGCCCACCCACCATGTGTTGCTCAATGTGACCACTCCACGCTTGCTTATAATTTTCTCACGTTATAGACAACACTTATAATTTTCACGTTTTATTCTCTCATCTGCTTTGGGTTTATTTCCTATTTTTGAGGGATGATTGTCTTAATTCTCTTCCCACATATATACAAAACCAACATGTCGGGTAGTGTGTGCTACCAGTTGGGCTGAATCACATACATCGTGTCTACTTCCATACTTTTTGATAATGGAGCGAGGCTGGGGGTTCCCAACCTTTTGTTACATTACTCAAAGATAACCAAGGGTTATTGTACCTAACATAGTTAACCATAGAAACTGGAGGGGGGTTATAATGGTTGTAAAGGACACGACACAAAGAAGTGTTGATATAAACCTAGAGTCACCATTTGTGGGAAAGAGCATTTGTTCTTGTAGTACTCCCCCCTTGGAGTCCCAATATGTCAGTGTAGCCCATCATGGAAGATACACCGGGAGAGACATTGACAGAGGGTAGGGGCATCAATGGACAATGCACTCGACGAAGGAGAATGATGTCGAGTACTCACCAAGGTCGTGCAAATATGTTGAAAGAACTAGGAGTTTTTCATGGATCTCTTCTTTCTAGTGTAGTTTGTGAATGTAGTTCATGATGAGATCAATATATCTATGATGAAGATCTTGCATGCCAAATCCACCCTATTGCACACACAAATGAACCTTGTCCTCAGCAATTAAACAAGAAACACAAGATCAAGAATCATTACCGGTCTAGAAGAAAGCACAGAACCTCTTATCATTTGCATCGATGACACCATGAGATGGGAGCAAAGAACACTTAAAGTAAGTATCCATGTCATTTAGAACAACATTACATAGTAAAATATGTCCATGATAGGACATAAGAAAGTATGAACAAGAGTGGTAGTTTAATGTTTAGTATCTCACCAAAGAAACATAATAAGGAAAACTGTTTTGATGTACATTTACCTTTTAATAAGAAACACTTGTCATCTCTCATCTAGCGACATGGAACTTTTCATGCAAGGAGCCTCCCATAGTAACCAATTTGGATGGTTCCCTAACAATTCCGAAACAACTCCTTCATCGTGATGCTTTTGATATTGTCTCGATCCTCAAAACATAACTTATTATGTATATTTTTTAGAGGAAAAGGGCCATGCCCAGGTTCTATTATAGAATCCCAAAATTTTACATGATTTTAAATTTAGTGCATAGGGAATATAGATCAAACACATGATCCTACCAACAAAAAAAGAAATGCAGGAAGAAAGACTATTAGATCTCAATAGGTAGGTAGAAGATGAAAAATAAGGCTAGCTTTTCTATTGCAGCTTCAAACATTATCCACCACCCTCAAAATCTTCCCATCATCCACCAACTTGAGGGAATCATCAGCTTCCTCCAGGTGGGCAAACTCTGATAGTTTTAGCTTAGTTCTAATCAGGTTCTTCAGGGTCAACCCAGATCCAACCAGAGCAACGAGGGAGGTTTTGAGCTAGTTTCTCACTATTAAAACCATAGTGCTTAATCCATCTCTTGCATCCTCCAGGAACATGACCAGCCACTAGTATAGCATGGATGCCATTCTTCTCCATACAATTTGTAAACAAGACCAAGATCATTTTTTCTATTCCAAATGACCCAAAAAGCAGAAACATGAGTGGTATTGTGTATATCATGATTTCTCACATAATCACATGCTTTCTGATACGTCATAAACGTATCTATAATTTTTGATGTTCCATGCTTGGTTAGTATCTAATTTCTTATGTTTTGTTCACGCTTTGAGGTATTTTTATACATTTTCTGGGACTAACCTATTAACGAGATGCCACAATGTCAGTTGTATGTTTTCCGTTGTTTTTGGTTTCAGAAAAGATAGTAAGGAAATATTCTCGGAATTGGACGGGACAAAAGCCAAAGTCAGTATTTTACCTCGAAGCAACACGAAGTCCGGAGGGCAGACGAAGTGGTGCACTAGGGCGGCCACACCTGGTGGTCGCGCGGCCTGGGGGGCGCGCCACCAGGGGGTGTGGGCCTCCTAGTGCTCCACCGACCTTGCCCCTTCGCCTATAAAAGCCTCCCGGGACGAAAACCCTAAGTACCCGATCAAAATTCCACGAAAGAGTTTGTAGCCGTCGCTATCTCCATCCCTAGATCAGGATGGATCTGAAGCTCTTCCCGGCACCTGCCAGAGGGGAGAGATCACCTTGGAGGCCTTCTTCATCACCATGCCTGCCTCTGGTGTGATGCATGAGTAGTTCATCCCTGGACTACGGGTCCATGTAGTAGCTAGATGGTTGGTTCTCCTCCTTTTTGCTATCATGTTCAGATCTTGTGAGATCCGTTCATGATCAAGATCATCTATTTGTAATCTTACATGTTGTGTTTGTGGGGATCCGATGGATATTGAGATGCTATTTCTGATTGATTATTGATTCTATCATGTCTATGTTATTTGTGATCTTGCATGCTCTCCGTTGTTTGTAACTATCTTGGCCAAGTAGATGCTTGCAACTCCAAGAGGGAGTATTTATGCTCGATAGTGGGTTCTGTTGGGTCCGCAGCATAGAAAACAAAAAAATCCTACGATGTGAACTACACGCCAAGATCTATCTACTAGGTACAAAGCAACGGGTGGACATACATCCATCGAGAACTTACCCTCAAAGACAACGAGTTTTGTTAACGAGTAGGAACTCGTGGTTGATGTAGTCATACACTTGCCGATCTCAAGGTCGTGATGAAGTCCAGCAGGTCCGGCTCCAGCACGTCCATCAGATCTAGCTCCAGCACAACCAAGTCCAGCACCGCAAAGCAGCGGTGTATCCGTGATCGCACACACGTCCGGTACCCCGACAACCTCCGTCCCTCGCTCCAGCAAAGAAGCGGAAGCAGCAACTCCTTTCGAGATAAAGCCACCGGGAACATGTATCTCGCTAATCCGAGACCATGGGGGAATAATACTAGAGATCCTTCACAAGGAGGTTTGTGTGAGAAGTGAGGAGAGGGTGGCCTTTTATAGGAGGAGGGGGTGCCCCTCCTTCATTGCCGGCGCATGGCGGAGGTGCCTCTTCACCTCCTCCATTCATGTGGTGGTAACCCGTCCACATTAAAATGCCTCTTCACATTCCCTTTTAAAGTCTCCACTTTAAATGTATTAAATTTCTCCAAATTTAATGCTCTCTCATTTAATAAAAATCTTTTATTATTTTTATTCAGAATTTTGTTAATCACTTTAATTAACAAACATTCACATAAAACCCCCTGCAACATTTCAATATTACATGCAGAACCAATTTCAGCAATTTCACCCGAAACAGTTTCGGTGTCTATTAAAATAATTCCAGTGCTTTCTTAAATCTTTATCTGAAACATATTTGCTCCAAATGGTGTCAGTATCCCTTAAGTGTGTCACCCTACGGTTCACGAATAATGCAGACATGATCGAGACCCCTCTCCGATCAATAATCAGTAGCGGGACCTGGAGATCGGTACTGACTCCTACACATTCAACGATGACTTCTATGATCGTGAGAACCTTTAACGCTTGTAACTAAATCCCTTTGTCTCGCGATATATTACATGTCCGAGATTCAATCATCGGTATCTCCATACCTAGTTTGATCTTGTTACTGACATGCACTCTTTTCTCCTTCCCGTGATATAACATTCTAGTGATCACATAACTTTCTTGCAACCTATTTCAATGTGATATCACCGAGAGGGCCCAGAGTATATCTATCCATCATCTGGATTGACAAATTCCACTCTTGATGCATGAGCCTCAACATAACACCTTCGTAGCACTGAACCCATCTTTATAGTCACCCTGTTACGGTGTGACGTTTGATGTTATTAAGATACTCTTCTGGTGTTAGCAATTAACATGATCTCATGGTCTAAGGATAAAGATTACTTTGTATGATGTTATAGCAATATAAACATAATGACTTTGATCATAATGCTATACTTCGGATGAATGTTCATCACATCATTCCACCAATCTTGTGACCTCGTTATTAACAACATCCAATGTGCATGATCGGGAAACCTTGATCATCTTGTTAATCAACGAGCTAGTCTGTAAGAGAGGCATAACTAGGAACCCTTTTTGTTTATTAAACAGACATGTATTGACGTTTCCGATCAATACAATTATAGCATGTAAAATAAAAATTTATCATAAACATGGAATAAGATAATAACCACTTTATTATTGCCTCTCGGGCATATTCCCTTCAGTCTCCCAGTTGCACTAGAGTCAATAATCTAGTTTGAAAAACTTTGCGTATTGAACACCTATGGCTTTCTGGTGTTGCATATACGCAATTGCTAGTGGTTAACATAATCTCCGGATCTGACAGTTTTAGGTCCGTGTGTATTTGCATGTCTTTGCGTCTCTACGCATCACTCATTCTCAAATGAGATGGCATTGTATAAATTTGGTCCTTTGGTGAGACCTTTAGTTCGTTCCGGTTAAAATATGTTGATATTATTGTCACACAATATATCTTCATAGTATTAGCCCACTTTGAACCACACCTAGTTATAACAAACTACTTAACACAAATGCCCTCCTATGCTGCTACTATAGCAGTCATATACTTAGCCTTTTGTTGTAGTATCCGTCACAATGTCTCGACTTTGGAACTCATCCAAATCCATCATGGAACATCCTTTCCATTACATTGTGCCACCCATAGTATAAATTGAGGTAAATTTAATTTTTATCTTGTGACAAAACTAGTATCAATGTATCACTTTACAATGAACTACCTTTAACTATTTGTCACTTATACATTATATATTCTTAGTTCTTCCAAATCTCATAAGAATATCTTTACTATCGTCCAGTGATCATCTCATGAATCATTCTAGTATGTGCTCATAACATTTAGAGCATAGGACATTCTGGATATATACATATCATGGTATAATCGATCAAAATTTTCATGTGATTTTACTCACCAAGTGTTGAAACACTTGAATTCTGATACAATCCTTTCCATGCAGCAAGAACCTTTCTTGTTGTTTCCATATTGAACCCTTTCAATATCTCATATATGTATGTCTGGCGCAACCATATTAGCGCCTTAATCTATCCATATAGATATTGATGCCTAATATTCTGGTTTTGCCCAAGTCTTTCATCGAAATCTTATTTTAATGAAATTCTTAACTTGTGTCAATACAAGATACATCATTTCCAATCAACAATATGTCCTCTACATAATGTATTAGAAATATGTCTCTGCGCTCCCACTTAATTTCTTGCAAATGCAAGCATCTTCATCATCTCCGCTGAATTTAAACTCTTTTAACAGTTTCATCATGGTGAAGATTCCAACTCCGCTATGCTTAATTCAACTATTGAAGTTTGCATGCCCTTTTAGCACCCTTTGAATTAACAAAAACCCTTCGGACAGTGTCATGTACACGTCCTAGGTAACCATTCTATTAGAAGAACCTTGTTTTGTTTATTCAACTACCATATACCAAATTATATGTAGTGGTTGCTACATTAATCCGTCAAGACTAAATATCGCTATGAAAGATCAAATCTTGTCATGGTCAACTCCTTGAACATTGTCGTAAACTTCTTTCCGACATGTCGACTATTTCATAGATTTTAAACATCCATGTCTATTTCTTTATAGATCCAAACACAACCGATAGGCTTCACGCCTTTCCGGAGGGTCTTCCAAGTTCAGAAACTTGATTTCTCGTGTATGGATACTATCACGGATTCTATGACTTCTAGTCATTTTATGGAGTCAGGGCCCATCATCGCTTCTTTGCATGTAGTCGGTTCATCATTGTCAAAACAATAACGACTTGCTTATCAAATCACACTATTTGATTCTTACCGACCGACACGGTTCAATAGGAACTCTAATCTCCGAGATCACACCTTTTGTAATCATGGGATCCATGAGCATTGTGGCCGCCACCGGGACACTTTCCGGCGCTGCGGTACTTAGCACATATAGCTAAGGTTCAACAACCTTATCAAAGTTCTATTATCCTCCCACTTAACTTTTCGTGAAAAAATCCTTCTCAAGAAACTTGACGTTCCAAGTGACAAACTCTTTTGTCCTCGGTGTTATGGAGAAATTCCCAACAAATTCTTTGGGATAACCTACAAAGACGTGCTTATCCGAATTTGGTTGTAAACATTTTACTTATGCATAGCATACCAAAATTTAAGGAAAGACAATTCGGGTTTTATCCCAAACCATAACTCATATGGTGTCATTTCAACGGATCACGATGGTGCTCTTTTCAGTGTAAAAGCGGTAGTCTCTAAAGCTTCAATCCTTAAAATATAATGGCAGTTTTATAAATGACACCCTTGATCTTACCATGTCAAACATGGTTTGATTTCATCTCTTGAATATGCCATACTCCTATGGTTTACCGGGAAATCCAAATTCATGGAACAATTCCTCAAATCTTAGGTGTTTTGCTAAACATGTAACTCAAATATCTTCCTTTACGATCAAATCATAAACTCTTTTATTTTCTTGTTACAATGATTTTTCACTTCATCTTGAAAGTCTTTGAACAACTTTCAAATGTTTCATACTTCTTCCTTATTAAGTAAATATATAGATATATTCACTCAAATTTTCGAAGAAAGCATATGAAGCAAAAAGATCCATCGCATATGGCTACACATAATGGACTATGCACATCAGGATGCGCAATTTCCAATAAGCTAGTCATCCGTTCCTCTTTGGCCTCTGGACGGAGTTTCAATTATCTCGAGGAAAGTCTCACATGCGTCAATTGATCAAAATCAAAGACTCCAAAAATCCATCAACATGGAGTTTCTTCATGTTTTATTTCTAATATAATTTAAACAGCGATGTCAATTCATAAGTGATCTTTCAATCATTTGTCTTGCGAAATTTTAGCAATAGTGTTTATGGATGTGATTTCTTCCACTAGACTTGTAAAAGTTCATCCATCCTTTATGGAATACGATAATTATTTGAAAAACCATTGTTCTCATAATACCAGAACAAAATAACAATTATTAAAACAAATCTTGAAGGCTAGGTTTGACGACAACAAAAAAGCACAATAACACTTTATTTGTTTTCGATCATCATCATCACTTATTCTCTTGCTAGTTACTTAGGCCATTGCAGTTCATGAATTGCGTTGTCCTATATGACACTTCATACCAACCAATTCGGTATCCAATACCGGTATCCAATACCTAAGAACCACATTGTGTAATAAGCAAGGAATACAACCATAACATGTATATCTTCTATATACCCAAGTTGGACATCTCCAACCTTTTATTTTCTGCCAAATATTTTATAGATTCTCTTTCAGCAATTCCTTTTCTTTTAAAAGAATCTATCAACATCAATAGTGGTGTCATCAACATGACACATGGTACAAAGCTTTTATATAGTCAAATACTAATACCTTTGGACTTGCACTTTGAAGTGGATCACCATCATCAAATGTTTGGCATTCTTTCAAAAATCCATTCTTTAGTAATCTATTAGTGTAGTAAACATTTTACTTACATCTTCTATTCATCCTTATCATGACAACTTTCATGATCAAGCTACTATAGCCTATAAGGAAGAATTGCGAGTATAATATCAGTTCCCAAAACCTTTTTGGTAGATTCGGATGCCTAGCATCTCCAACCTTCACAAATTCTCATACAATATGAAAACATGTATTTTGCTAAATTATACTCTATCATAATGCAACCAAAAACATTGTTTCAGATATCACAATATCTTTCACACATGATGGTTTCTGAAACAATTTTCAGCTCTAATATAATCTTGATATTAAAACAACTTTTGAATATCAGTAATCATGGAGGCAAACATGATACTTTAGATACTAACATTGGAATTCTTACTCTTGATTTAATACTACGTATTAAACTTCATGGAGTAAATAGAGTTTGCTGAAAGTTTGCAATAGGACTTATAAACTTTAAATTGACATTCAAAACAATACGATACCAGTTCGTAAAGTAAATATCCAGAATTCTATAGTTCTATTATCTCAAATAAAAACTAAGCATAAGGTAGAAAACGAATGCCAATGACTACAACAAACTATGAAAATTCACTTTGTTTTAATTTATGACAAATTTGGTTCGACTAATCCAAATTAGAAATGAACTCCCACTCAAAAACGACATCCCTCGTGTCTTTTTGGTGATTACATGAACCAAATCCACTACACCAAGTCCGATCATCACGTGAGTCAGTGTAGTTTCAAAGGCGAGCATCTATATGGGCATCATATAAACTATATGACTCATGCTTAACCTTTCGGTCCGTGTTCCGAGGCCATGTCTGTACATGCTAGGCTCGCCAAGTAAGAACCTTAGTATTCGCGTGTGTAAAACTGTCTTACACCCGTTCCTATGAAAGCGTAGATTCGAGTACACCAGATCATCACGTGATGTCTCGAAACACGATCCACAGAACGGTGCATACTTAAGGGAGAACACATTTTTATCTTGATATCTAAAAGAGGGATCATCTTACAATGATACAGAAAGCGCCAAACTAGTAGTATAAGATGCTAACATCTAATGTGTAAACTGAGATGATATGGTACATGCATTTGATCTCTATCACTTGCATCGTGGTATGATCTCTATCATTCCTTTGTGTGTAAGGCCAAGGTCTATGGAACTTACACGTTGAGTGTGTTGTAAGAGTATCTATCATAAATCTACTTACAACAATACCATATCAAGACACTAGCCCAGCAACGATCTAAACTAGACGCCTCTAATTTATCAATTGCAAGTTTTATGTGGCTTAGGGCTTTCGGAGATAGAACCGTTCTTACCTATGAACATGAACCACAACGAGGAGAACCAAATTATTACCAACTCATTATAAATCAGATATTGACTATAGTAGGAGAGACAGACACCCGCTAGCCACTTATGCAAAACAAGTTGCATGTCAGTCGTGGAACCGGTCTCATGTACGATGACATGTAAGGTTGGTCCGGGCCGCTTCATCCCACTATGCCACCAATATCCAAGATACATAGAATATGCAATAACATCATCATCATCACCCACATATAAACATATGTGTACTACCCGTGCAAAGCACATAGGCATAGATCAGGCTCTGATACCACTGTTGGGTCCGTAGCATAGAAAACAAAAAAATTCCTACGATGTGAACTACACGCCAACATCTATCTACTAGGTACAAGGCAACGGGTGGACATACATCCATCGAGAACTTACCCTCGAAGACAACGAGTTTTGTTAACGAGTAGGAACTCGTGCTTGATGTAGTCGTACACTTGCCGATCTCAAGATCGTGATGAAGTCCAGCAGGTCCGGCTCCAGCAGGTCCATCAGATCCAGCTCCAGCACCACCAAGTCCAGCACCACAAAGCAGCGGTGCATCCGTGATCACACACACGTCCGGTACCCCAACAACCTCCGTCCCTCGCATTAGCAAAGCAGCGGAAGCAGCAACTCCTTTTGAGATAAAGCCACCGGGAACATGTATCTCGCTAATCCGAGACCATGGGGGAATAATACTAGAGGGGGAGAGAGATCCTTCACAAGGAGGTGTGTGTGAGAAGTGAGGAGAGGGTGGCCTTTTATAGGAGGAGGGGGTGCCCCTCCTTCATGGCCGGCGCATGGAGGAGGTGCCTCTTCACGTCCTCCATTCATGTGGTGGTAACCCCTCCACATTAAAATGCCTCTTCACATTCCCATTTAAAGTCTCCACTTTAAATGCATTAAATTTCTCCAAATTTAATGCTCTCTCATTTAATAAAACTCTTTTATTATTTTTATTCAGCATTTTGTTAATTACTTTAATTAACAAACATTCACATAAAACCCCCTGCAACATTTCAATATTACATGCAGAACCAATTTCAGCAATTTCACCCGAAACAGTTTTAGTGTCTATTTAAATAATTCCAGCGCTTTCTTAAATCTTTATCTGAAACATATTTTCTCCAAATGGTGTCAGTATCCCTTAAGTGTGTCACCCTACGGTTCGCGAATAATGCAGACAAGATCGAGACCCCTCTCTGATCAATAATCAGCAGTCGGACCTGGAGATCCGTACTGACTCCTACACATTCAACGATGACATCTGTGATCGTGAGAACCTTCAACCCTTGTAACTAAATCCCTTTGTCTCGCGATATATTACATGTTCGAGATTCGATCATCGGTATCTCCATACCTAGTTTGATCTCGTTACCGACATGCACTCTTTTCTCGTTCCCGTGATATAACATTCTAGTGATCACATCACTTGCTTGCAAGCTATTTCAATGTGATATCACCAAGAGGACCCAGAGTATATCTATCCGTTACCGGGATTGACAAATTCCACTCTTGATCCATGAGCCTCAACATAACACCTTCGTAGCACTGAACCCATCTTTATAGTCACCCTGTTACGGTGTGACTTTCGATGTTATCAAGATACTCTTCCGGTGTTAGCAATTAGCATGATCTCATGGTCTAAGGATAAAGATTACTTCGTATGATGTTATAGCAATATAAACATAATGACTTTGATCGTAACGCTATACTTCGGATGAATGTTCATCACATCATTCCACCAATGTTGTGACCTCGTTATTAACAACATCCAATGTGCATGATCAGGAAACCTTGATCATCTTGTTAATCAACGAGCTAGTATATAAGAGAGGCATAACTAGGAACCCTTTTTGTTTATTAAACACACGTGTATTGACGTTTCCGATCAATACAATTATAGCATGTAAAATAAACATTTATCATAAACATGGATTAAGATAATAACCACTTTATTATTGCCTCTCGGGTATATTCCCTTCAGGTTCATGCCTCTAGTAATCTGAGGAAGTGACAGAAATCTCTAAGGTTGTAGATGTGCTGTTGCTACTAGGGACAAAACAACAATCCCTTGTCCATGGGACAATCGTATTGTTTACTTTACACACTTTGCTTAATGCAATTATCTGTTGCTTGCAACTTAATACTGAAAGGGGTTCAGATGATAACCTGAAGGTGGATTATTAGTCATAGATGCAGTTGGATTATGGTCTATGTATAATGTTGTAATGCCCAATGAAATTTCATAGGAGTCAAGATGTCTAGTATATGCATTGTATGTTTTCTCGAATCTGTCAATTGCCCCGCTGTAATTTGTTCACCCAGCATGTTATTTATCTTAAGGAGAATCACCTCTAGTGAACTATGGACCCCGGTCCATGATTTTACCATTGATATACCTTCTACTATTACTATTTACTGTTGGCTTTCTGCAAACAATTAGTATCTTCCACACAATACATTTAATCCTTTGTTTTCGGCAAAACTGGTGAGATTGACAACCTCACTGTAAGTTGGGAGCAAAGTTCCGTGGTTGTGTTGTGCAGGATTCCAAGTTGCTAGCAACACCTTGTAGTTGTTTCCTTTCTCCTACTGGTTCGATAACTTTGGTTTCAAAACTGAGGGAAAACTTGTTGCTGTGCTCATCATACCTTCCTCTTGGGGTTCCCAACGAGCTCTACATTTTGAGCCATCACTATCTAAAAACTCAAAATAGAAATTGTCTAACAGAAACCAGCAACATGTACTAGATCTAACCAAAATGCTCTTGCAACCACACGTTAAAAAAATAAGTGCATGCAAGTTTTAGGTTCAGAACAAAAGACACAAGTTAGATCACCCACTGACTGTCTCTTGACCAAAGCATCCTTGGTGAGGGTTTTTCTATGAGAAACCAACCAAAGGAAGAAGTGGATTTTAGGAGGAACTTTTATATGCCATATAACATCCACATGTACTAGCTAAACCCCCTAAATTCACCACAATATACAATGAACCATCACTATAAATCCATTTATATTCAAACTCTCACATAATTGCATCATCATCCTCACTAATGTCAATAGTTTGTGCTATTTGTCTCTCACCATTTAGTAAGTAAATCATGATTGAAACATCTACGAAAGACCTCTAATTGACCTCAATCCCCACTGCCAACAATGTAAGAAGATTTCTCCTTAACTATCACATATAAATCCTAGTAGTGAATAGGTAAGATGGAAGAACCAAACCATTGGTCCTCCCAGAATCCAATTTTCCTCACATTTCCAACTTTCCAAAGGTAACCCATTTTAGCTGCTTTCGCATCCCATAGAACACCTTTCCATAAAGAGGAAACACCAACATGAGAATAATCAAAAAATATTAGGAGAATTCACATTATATTTATGCGTTGCGCCAAAAACGGTTCCCAACGTGCATACACTAGCGCGTCCTGGTGCTACTGCAATGTCAAGGGAAGATGATCCATTAATTCTAAAGGAGGGATAGGAGTCGCCAAGATGTTTTATACACCACACCTAAATATACGGGTGCGTCTAACACCGAGGGTGATGCACCGCAACTCACGTTGTAGGAGGGCCACACTGGAAGCGCAATACACAAGACAACCCAGTAGTTGCTCTTAGAACCCGAAGCCCCGATTCCCTAGAATGGAACCTATAGGAGGTTCCGACAACTATGGGGGCTAAACTAAGGCTGACTTGGCCACTCTTAGCTCAGTTATCGATTCAATGGACGAGTCGCATGTGAAGTCATTGAAGAAGCGGCGAGTAGGGACAAGGGTTGAGGAGACAAGAAGCAGATTTATTGATTTATCGATTGTTTGCGTCTAAGGCGCAATCGATCGTCACCTCTCACATATATATGAGGCGGTTGGTCTTTTCCTGTAAGCTAGGGTAACCCGTACACATTTACAAGTAGGAATCAAACTCCTAATTCTAGCCATAAACTAGGTATCTTCTGCTCTAGCTTTGTACTATAATCGGACCCAAGTGTCCGTTAGTTTTCTTCTGTGTCAAGCCACTAGTGGTCCTTTCATGTTAGAGTAGAATCCTCCTTGGTCTTCGTGCCATCATAGGTACTTGATCCATGGGTTTGTAGGCATAAACCATTTTAACTAGACCGTCTTGAGTTTGGATCCAAGTGATGGATCATAGTTTCCATGTCTAAACCAGCAAGAAACCTATCCGCCCAGTGTATGCCCGTAATTTTTCCATCTTGATGGGTATTTTGGAATATCATATAGATCCTTTGGCTCCTTTCCTTGCTTTTAGTTGACTTGCTCCTTGTCTCCATCCTAATCCGGCTCCAAGGATGAACGTGCCTATCAAGCCCATCTTCAAAAACAGGTCTTCACTGTCTTGCTGCCAAGCCGGCCCAAAATGGGTGACAACATTATGGTCAATGATTTTCCTCCAAAGTTTATTATCATCTAGTTGGTATCTTTTCACCCAAGAGGCAAGAAGACACATATTCAACTCAGCTAAATTTGAATCAAAAGACCTCCATAATATTTCTTTTGGGAGACCAAACCCCAATCAGCAAGATGGTATTTAAAATGACCTTCACAGTTATCCCAAAGACAATGAGCCATATGAGAATTTATCGATTTAATTGCCCATTTTGGAAATTTTATGACACTGAGCAAGTATAGAGGGATACTCGCCAAAACATTCCTCACAAGTTCTAGTTTGGTAGCATGATTTAGAAGCTTACCTCACCATGTCCAACCAGAGGCTCTATTAAGAAGTTTGTCTACAATAGGTTGTAGATCTTATTTTCTAAGCTTATAATGATGAATTGGAACCCCAAGGCATTTCATGGAAAAGTGCCAATTTTACAACTCAAAGTTTGAGAAAACAATTGAGTTTCATCGGGTTTTACATTAATGGGGACAAGCTCACATTTACAGAAGTTTATCCTCATACATGTTCAAAACATGAGAGCAACCATTTAAGATTCATGACTTGAGATAAATCTTTTTGTAAAAATAGTAGGGTGACATCAGCATACTGCATGCCGATCACACCCGTTTGATTAAAGCCATGCAATAAACCATTAATGTGGTTATTATTAGCAGCTTTTATCAGCATTCTAGTGAACATAACAACCACTAAATTAAAGAAGATATGGGAGGAGGGATGGTCTCCTTGTCTAACTCCTCTCCTAGCTACAAAGAAATCACTACTTACATTATTAAGTCTAATTATATAGAAGGGATTCATAAAGATAAATGCACTTAGGGCCAAAACCCCTAGATTTAAGAATTTTAAGAAGAACTTTTTTATTTACCATATCCTAAGATTTTTCACAATCATTTTTAATGATAAAACCAGATTGATTGTTGTTGGCCACCTCATGAATAATCTCATGAGCAGAAACCACACTTTCCAAAAATATATCTATCTGTTAAGAAGGTAGTCTGGTTAGGTGAAATCAACTCCTCTCCTACCACCACTGGTGGAAAAATGACCTCTAGTCCCGGTTCATAAGGGCCATTCGTCCCGGTTCCCGAACCGAGGCCAATCACTCGGGACTAATGCTAGTCCCGGTTCGCGCATGAACCGGGACCAATGGGTCTCCACGTGGGCGGGCGCGCGACGAGGGGGGGTGGATCATTGGTCCCGGTTCGTGGAAAAAACTGGGACCAATGTGTCTCCATGTGGCAGCGCCAGAGACGGGCGGGGGTGGATCATTGGTCCCGGTTCTTGGCATGAACCGGGATCGTTGGTATCTGTGCCGCGGCAGGGTTTTGTGCCGCAGCAGGATTTTTAGGCTATTTTTCTGCTGCGACAGGGTTTTCTGCCGCGGCAGGATTTTCGGGCTATTTTTCCGCCACGGCAGGATTTTTTTATCAATTTAATGGTACTACATATATACAGCAATAATGAAACCACGATATATATATTACACATCATGCATGATCACAAATATATACACCATCTCATCCGTCTTCTTGGTCGAAACATATTATAATTACAAACGATACTCTCACACGAATTTGATCTAATTTACATCTTCTTTTTTACACTTCACCCTTACAAATGAATCGGGTAATAGTATTCTCCTTTCGGATCTATGACTTGTTCTAACAAGAATCCGGCAATTTCCTCTTGAATTTCTTGCACGCGTTCTTGTGATAGAAGACTGTCCCGCATCCGTTCGATCTAATATAAAGAAGGGGATCAATATATATGAATGAAACTAAACACAATTGGTGGTAATAAAATAAAGTTGTGATTATTGTTTATCGTACTTCAATTTTTTTGATGTTCCGGTCTGCCCCCTTCTCTTTGGTCGTCTGGCGAATGAACTTGCAGACATAGTATCCACATAAGTTATTCCCGGCTTCCTGCCTCAAGCACTTTACAAGATGTAGTCCCTCACAAGAACTCCACATTTCTTGACAAATTTTCTTGCGACATCGACGGGAGCTTGCGGTTCACCATCTACACCGAACACGTCAATCCTATACCACACAGTGTCATCCAACTTTTTTGTTGGGCCTCGTTTTGTTCTTATGGAAGAAGTTCTCGATCTGGAGGGCTAAAAGAAGAAACAGTGTTAATATATGCATGTATATATAGACAACAGCATTTTAATTACAAAAATACATATATACACATCGCCAATGTTTGTGAGATTTAAGGTTCTGCCGGAGCTGTCGCCTTCTTCCTTATCGGCTTCTCCCCTGTCCCAGGCTTCGTCTTCTACCTCACCGGAGCCGTCTCCTCGGTTGAGAGACTCATGTCCCTGACCGGAATCATTCAGAAACTCACTCGTGACATCAATATCGATATCTTCATTTTCGCAGATCATCCCTTGGAGGATGTTTTCCTGATGTGTTGGATCCATAGTATCTGCAAGTTAAACAATCAACACATGGCATCGATAATTATATGACAAGTTAAACATAGTTGAAATTAAACCCTAAGGCATGCTTGGCAATTTAAGTGGGATCCGAAGGGTCCAAACCCTAGTACATGAGAGACTCCGAAATCACCTACGAGGGGTTGATTTTATTCTCTTATTAAACTTGTAATTAAAGTTGTTGAACAATGCATGATTATGAGTCTATTGTGTAGATCTCATTTTTCTGAACATTTTGATATATTATACATATTTTTCTGACTTAGAAATAATTAGTTATTGAATTTATAAGATTAAACTCTTTTTTGAAATTATTTAAACAATTATTAAACTTTTATTGCGTCAGCATAGGTAAATGCTGACGTCACCTAAGGCTGGGGAACCTTTTCTCACAGATGCATCGCCTACCCACAGTGACTGATTAGTGGGGCCAGGGCCACGTCGGGCTGCCACGCTGGCAGAGCTTACTCAACGCCCACGTCAAGGCGCCACATGAGCGCCACCTTGGCGCCACATGGGCTCGCCGGAGGGCACGTCGGCCGGCGGTGGTTAGCGGCACTAGAGTGTTTGCTGGAATACGCAGAAGGTCGGGTTCGAACGAGCGCGTCGCGAGGAAGCTAACGGTGGCCGCGCCGCCCCTTATTGGTCATCAGAGCGTCGTCTGCGACAGCGTCCGACGGCGGCGGACAGTGGTGCTCGGCGACAGAAGGAAACGGAGCGAGAGAGAGAAAGGAGAGGTCATGGAGGACCAGCGGCTCACCACGAAGATGATGGACGGGTCGACGAGGCCGGAGGAGCTCGGAAGCAGCGGCAATGGCGACGGCCGGAGTCGGAGCATACGGTGATTATGGTGTCGATTTCCAGCGTGCGCGGTCGATTCCTCAGATGGTGGTGGCGCGGCATAATTTGGAATTTGAAAAAACTTTTAACATGAAAAGTGCTTCAGTTTAAATAACTAATCAAAAACCATTTTGTGTTTTCAAATATTTTTATTTGAACTATACAATTTTACTATTTTCAATTAAAATTGCATTAACAAATATTTATTACATAATTTGGAATTTGAAAAAACTTTCAACAGGAAAAGTGCTTCAATTTAAATAACTAATCAAAAACCATTTTGTGTTTTCAAATATTTTTATTTGAACTATACAATTTTACAATTTTCAATTAAAATTGCATTAACAAATATTTATTCCATAATTTGGAATTTCAAAAAACTTTCAATAGGAAAAGTGCTAGAATAAGGGCATAGTTTGTGATAATGTGCCCATATTGTGCACACATGTGCATCTTGGGATGACTTACGATGTTGCAGGAGGAAGTTTTCCCTTTCGACGCACAAAAAGCCAATTTACATTTTTGAGGTGACGAAATCGGGGTGTTCTGTGAAGCAACCACCAAATTAAAGTTTGGCATTAGTACCAAACCATTTTTATAAAATACTATACCACCTTATATGGACAATTTCCCAACCGGTGTATCTAGAACCTTTCTGTCCATCCCTCATGAAAAAGACAAATTCCTGTCGAATCGGTAGGAGGTTGCCAAGATTTGAACTACAAGTACATGATATAATGCTTGTGAATTCTTAAAAAAATCATTTATAGGTTCACAACATGCTATTTCATCAGAGATCCACTTCAAGTTCAGCGAGGCTCAGCCCCGGGCTAAGAAGCTTCATGCCCGCCGTTTTGAATATGGTTTGAAACGGGCATAAGAAATTCAAAAATGAACCAAACAATGTGAAACCTTCGCGTGCTGTCATATTATGTGTCACAGTTGCAAGGAAAAATATTGAACTTGAAAAATTGCAAACATCATAAAAAATCCTTCACAATATGACCTATCATGTTCGAGGTTTCATGGCATTTAGGTCAAACCACCAATGTTATGGCTAGAATCAGCTCATAGTTTATGATAATGTGCCCATATTATGCACACATGTGCATCTTGGGATGGCTTACGATGTTGCAGGAGGAAGTTTTCCTTTTCGACGCACAAAAAAGCCAATTTCCATTTTTGACGTGCCGAAATCGGGGTGTTCTGTGAAGCAACCACCAAATTAAAGTTTGGCATTGGTACCAAACCATTTTTCGAAAATACTATACCACCTTATATGGACAATTTCCCAACCGGTGTATCTGGAACCTTTCTGTCCATCTCTCATGAAAAAGACAAATTCCTGCCGAATCGGTAGGAGGTTGCCAAGATTTGAACTACAAGTACATGATATAATGCTTGTGAATTTTTAAAAAAATCTTTTATAGGTTCACAACATGATATAACTGCAATTTCCATGTTGCAGGAGGAAGTTTCCCTTTCGACGCACGAAAAAGCCAACCGAGACTAAAGCTGTCGGTGGGATAAGGACGCGTGGGTAACCTTTAGTCCCGGCTGGTGGGTGCAACCGAGACTAAAGTTGTCGGTGGGATAAGTACGTGTGGGTAACCTTTAGTCCCGGCTGGTGGGTGCAACCGAGACTAAAGCTGTCGGTGGGATAAGGACGCGTGGGTAACCTTTAGTCTTGGCTGGTGGGTGCAACCGAGACTAAAGCTGTCGGCGGGATAAGGACGTGTGGGTGGACGCACTGCTCGATGAGATAAAGCATGTAGAGCACGACGCCCTGTTGGAGGAACAAGACAAAGTAGAAGCGGCGCCGTGCCTATAAAAGGACCATCGATACGCCATGGCAAGCAGCTCAACAAGCCAACATAGGTAGAGAGAGTTTCATCCCCATGGATGGAGGGTTGGGAAATCTCCGTGGCGGAGCTTCTCGAAGATGTCATTGGTGCACACGCCCTACGGCATCTTCGGAAGCTCCGCCTCGGAAAAATTTCCCTGCAAGCCCGTGAGAGACTCCATCTCCTCTAAGAGTGTTGGGGAAAGGGTTGAGAAATCTCCCGTGGCGGAGCTTCTCGAAGATGTTGTTGGTGCACATGCCCTACGGCATCTTCGGAAGCTCCGCCTCGGAAAAATTTCCCTGCAAGCCCGTGAAAGACTCCATCTCCTCTAACAGTGTTGGGGAAAGGGTTGAGAAATCTCCCGTGGCGGAGCTTCTCGAAGATGTCGTTGGTGCACATGCCCTACGACATCTTCGGAAGCTCCGCCTCGGAAACATTTCCCTGCAAGCCCGTGAAAGACTCCATTACATAAAGTTTCCATACATCACATAAAGTTTCCATACATTACATAGATTTACATAGGGTTTAGGGTTTAGGATATGAATCCTTCATCGCGTATGTTGATCCCTTGCCTATGATCGCTTCTTAGGCCGTAACCGTGGAGCATCTTCTTTGCTTATCGGGATGCTTGGGTCAGTTTTCATGGTGAATGGCAAAATTTCATCAAACTTATCATAATATGCTGACATGTTTGTCTTGTCCTTGACTCCCGCGATGTTTCTTTTCCCTGAAAGAACTATGTGACGCCTAGGCTCATCGTCTGATGTATTCGTTTCCTTATTTTTTCTTTTTTTCGGTCTAGAGGACATGTCCTTCACATAAAAAACCTGAGCCACATCATTGGCTAGGACGAATGGTTCGTCTCTGTAACCAAGATTCTTGAGATCCACTTTTGTCATTCCGTACAGCTGGTCTACATTTACCCCTTCTCCATTCATGTTGACCCAACTGCACCGAAACAATAGGACCTTAAAAGTAGGTCCATAGTCAAGTTCCCATATCTCCTCTATGTAACCATAGTATGTGTCCTTTTTCCCATTCCCACATGTTGCATCAAAGCGGACACCACTGTTTTGGTTGGTGCTCTTTTTATCTTGGGCAATCGTGTAAAATGTATTCTCATTTATCTCGTAGCCTTGGAAAGTCAATTCAGTCGCAGATGGTGTCGCGGCCAACAAGTAGAGATGATCTCCAATAGTGGTGTCATTCACGAGATGTAATTGCAACCAAGTGCCGAAAATCTCCATGTGATTTTCTTTAATCTAGTAGTCATCCTTCCCTAGGAACTTGGAGCGTACAACATTCATGTGTTCCTTGATATACGGAGCCACGAAGGTAGAACTTTGGAGAATTATGTAGTGTGCTTGATTCAAAGAATGTCCGTCCCTAAATATCATTGCTTTCTTTCCTAACGTGCCTTGTCCACTCAGTCTCCCCTCATACCGTGATTCAGGAACACCAATCGGCTTAAGGTCAGGAAGAAAGTCTACACAGAACCCAGTGACCTCCTCTGTTCCATAGCCCTTGGAGATGCTTCCTTCTGGCCTAGCACGGTTACGAACATATTTCTTTAAGAATCCCATGAACCTCTCGAAGGGGAACATATTGTGCAGAAATACAGGACCGAGAATGTAAATCTCTTCGACTAGGTGAACTAAGAGATGCGTCATAATATTGAAGAAGGACGGGGGGAACACCAACTCAAAACTGACAAGACATTGGACCACATCCTTCTGTAGCCTTTCCAGACTTTCTCGATCGATTACCTTCTAAGATATTGCATTGAGGAATGCACATAGCTTCACAATGGCTAATCGAACATTTTCCGGTAGAAGCCCCCTCAATGCAACCGGAAGCAACTGTGTCATAATCACATGGCAATCATGAGACTTCAGGTTCTAAAATTTTTTCTCTGCCATATTTATTATTCCCTTTATATTTGACGAGAAGCTAGCCTGGACCTTGATACTGTAAAGGACTTCAAAAAATATTTCCTTCTCTGCTTTGGTAAGAGCATAGCTACTTAAGTATTTACGTCCTTTATCAGTATGCTTGTTGTATGGGACTTTGATACGTTGTTGGTCCTCCCGTGCTTCTGGTGTATCTTTTGTCTTCCCATACATGCCCAGGAAGCCTAGCTAGTTCACGCAAAGATTCTTCGTCACGTGCATCACGTCGATTGAAGAACGGACCTCTAGGTCTTTCCAATACTCAAGCTCCCAAAATATAGATTTATTTTTCCACATGGCCGTGTGTCCGGTAATGGGGTCTTTCGGAACAGATTGACCGCCAGGACCCTTTCCAAATATTGCTGCTAGGTCCTTCACCATACCAAATACATCAGCACCTTTAGGGAGCTTAGGCTTCTTCTGGTAATCTGCCTCACCGTTGAAATTCTTGCCTTTCTTTCTTACTTGATGATTGGTCGGAAGAAATTTACGACACCCCAGGTACACAACCTTCTTACATTTATCCAAATATATACCTTTAGTATTATCTAAACAATGCGTGCATGCATTGTATCCCTTGTTTGACTGTCCTGAAATATTACTAAGAGCAGGCCAATCATTGATGGTTACGAACAACAACGCTCGTAGGTCAAATGGCTCCTATTTATGCTCATCCCACACCTTTACACCTGGTTGTGCCCACAACTGCAAAAGTTCATCGACTAATGGCCTTAGGTACACATCAATGTCGTTGCCGGGTTGCTTCGGTCCTTGGATGAGCACTAGCATCATAATGAACTTCCGCTTCATGCACAACCAAGGAGGAAGGTTGTAGATACATAGAGTCACTGGCCAGGTGCTGTGACTACAGCTCTGCTCCCCAAAAGGATTCATGCCGTCTGTACTTAGACCAAACCATAAGTTCCTCGTGTCACCTGCAAAGTTCGAGTACTTTCTCTCGATGTTTCTCCACTGTGACCCATCGGCGGTGTGTCTCAGTTTCCCGTCGTTCTTACGCTCTTCTTTGTGCAATCGCAACAACCTGGCATGCTCTTTATTTCTAAACAGACGTTTCAACCGTGGTATTATAGGAGCATACCACATAACCTTAGCAGGAACCCTCTTCCTGGAGGGCTCGTCATCGCCCTCAACATCACCAGGGTCATCTTGTCTGATCTTGTATCGACATGCATTGCATACCGGGCATTTATCCATATTCTCGTACTTCTCACCGCGGTACAGGATGCAGTCATTAATGCATGCATGCATGTATCTTCTCCATATCTAATCCTAGAGGGCAGATAGTCTTCTTTGCTTCGTACGTTGTCTCGGGCAGCTCGTTATCCTTTGGAAGCTTCGGCTTCATTATTTTCAGTAACTTCTCAAATCCCTTGTTAGATAAGCCACTCTCTACCTTCCATTTCAGCAGTTCAAGTGTGGTACCGAGCTTTGTGCTGCCATCTTCGCAATTTGGGTACACCAACTTTTTGTGATCCTTTTGCATGGCCTCCAACTTAAGCTTCTCCCTTTCTGTATCACATTGTTGCTTTGCATCAGAAATGACCTGACCAAGACCATCAGCAGGCTCATCCGATGCCCGTTGTTCTTCTTCATTGCCGCCTCCCTCTTCTTCATTGTCTTCCATTGCAGTATCACCATATTCTTCAGGGGACATAGGATAGCTGTCATCATCTTACTCTTCTTCATTTTCATCCAGCTTAACCCCTCTTTCTCCGTGCATGGCCCAACAATAATATCCGGGCATGAAACCTCTCCGAAGCAGATGGCTTTGAAGGATTCTCGGGGCAGAGTGCTCCGCCACGTTCCGACAGTCGACGCAGGGACAAGGCATAAAATTATCCACTTTGTTTGCCTTAGCCAAATCGATAAATTTATGGAGGCCTGCAATAAAATCAGAATGGCGTCGGTCGCCATACATCCATCGCATCCGTGCATCGATCTGCGTCATAATAATTAACCATTACAATAACATCGTGAATAGTAAAATGACCACCCTACATGGACAAATACAATATTTTTGTATCGGTTACAGATAAAGAAGATAAGGTTGCTAACCTCAGCCGAGGATACCGTGTTGTGCAAAC
Source organism: Avena eriantha (assembly GCA_910589775.1). Lineage (NCBI taxonomy): Eukaryota > Viridiplantae > Streptophyta > Magnoliopsida > Poales > Poaceae > Avena > Avena eriantha. The sequence continues at coordinate 302,563,050 of OU342745.1, read as the reverse complement.
TAAAGTGTGGCTCGGACATTTCGTCGAACACCTTGTGTGCAATCAAAGAAAAAAAAAGCTAGCACCCACACCTCACACACAATCCAGCAAAATTTGGTGGGCAAAGGGCTGGGCTTATATATAGCCAGGGGAGGGTTTTTGGTCCCGGTTATTGCCACGATCCGGGACCAAAGCCCCTCCCGCGCGACACGTGGCGGCCCAGCAGCTCGCACCCACCCAGGTCATTGGTCCTGGTTAATGGCACGACCCGGGACCAATGACCTGGGTGGGGGCGCGCTGCTGGGCCGCCACGTGTCGCGCGGGAGGGGCTTTGGTCCCGGTTCGTGGCAATAACCGGGACCAATTCCCACCGTCTCTTCGTCGTCCCCGTGTATAAATATGAGGCCACAGCGCTCGCTTTCGCCATCGCCTCTGCCTCTCTGTAGTCCATTTCCACCCCACTCCTTTAGCCATCGCCTCTCCACCGCGCCGTCGTCTCGCCTCCCCTCACTCTCCAATTTCTACCGCGCCGTTATGGAGGTGCCCACGCTCAACCACTATGAGGTGGCGGTGTTTGTGTACTACGGCATCCTCGCGCCGCCGCGCGCGACCGTGCCCGCCGGATTTCGCATCAGCGAGGCGGGTGTGCCGGTGGCTCCGCTCCTCAACCCCGCGGATACGAGATGGAATACGTCATCGCGGAGCGTCGCCGCCAGCTGCCAGCGTGCATGAGGGCGTTGCCCCGGTACGCGGTGGCCAGCGAGTACTGGCCCCGGCTGTTCAAGAAGGAGCGGAAGGCCAAGCTTGGCAACCGCATCGTGGACGGGCGCCTGGTGCACCCGGATCGCCGCAACCAAGAAGGGCGGAAGATGTTCTGGTCCGTCCCTGGATGGACCATCTACACCGCCATCGACGACGCTAGCCGCGCAGAGGAGCTCCGTCTCCCGAACAGCGCCGAAATCATGGAGATTTCGTCCGACGACGACGAGGAAGCCGGCGGCTCAGAGGACAGCGGCAGCAGAAGTGTTGTCGACTAGGAATTTGTAAAGTCGCATCTTTGTATGAAAAAATTTGTGGTCGAATAATAAAATGTCTCAATTTAGACCTTTGTCTCGATTAATTCGTGAAAGATTTTTTCAAAAATAGTGATCAATTCAATTTCTACCTCGAATTAATTTCTGTCTTGAATTAATTTCTGCCCCGAATTAATTTACAATAATTATCCTGGACGGCTGACCGTCGCGGGATTTTGGCATGAACCGGGACCAATGCCCCGCAGAGCGCCACTAGTGCGTCGCGGGGGCATTGGTCCAGGTTCGTGCCACCAACCGGGACCAATGCTTACAGATAAACCGGGACCAATGCCCAGGCGACATGAACCGGGACCGGTGCCTGGCATTGGTCCCGATTATGGAAACGAACCGGGACCAATAAAATTTGCACGCCGGACCAAAGACCCTCTTTCTACCACTGCACACCTAGTCTAGTGACAGCACACTTAGAGAAGATCTTAAACCTACAGTTTGATAGCGCAATAGGTCTAAACTTTTGAATAGTTACAACATCTGGTTCTTTAGGGATCAAAGTCAACAGAGAGAAGTTAAGTCTATACAAGTCAAGATCCATTCTATTCCAATCATTGAACATGGTCAACATTGCAATCTATACTTATCATGTATATTATCAATAAGATAACAATCTTTTGGAATATCTTCTTACATAAACCTATACGCTATGTTTTTCAGGCTTTGAATCCAAATATTCAAAACAATATTAGCAGTAAAACAATAAATTTTAAATGGTCATATCTCTAAAATGTCTGGCTTCAAGAACGGTTGCGGGTATTTGTTTTTCATCATTTCTTGGTTTTCCGGGCTAGGATGTGTGTTCAGATTTTCTTTTCTGAACCAAACTCTGGTGTTTCGAGTGGTTGGTGAGCTTCGAAGAAGTGGGTTTCCCTGGAAGCTAGAAAAACGACGCTCTTGTTTAGTTGCAATCAGATGCTCTGAGCTGTGTCTCCTTGGGATCCCTGGCGACACTGAACCTGTGGACATTTATCTCGATGCGAGCTGACGAAGTGTCGTAGTCCGTACAGGGAGATAGGTTAGCGATTGACCTTTTGGAGTTTGGAGGAGGGAACTGAATATACAAAACGTAATCGAGGAGGCCGACTGAGGCAGCTGCTCCCCGTGTACCCCTATTACGTAAGGTAGCAGCCAAGGAACAGAGATAGCGCGGAGCCAAATGAAAGCGAAGTTTCCTGGAAGCGCAGGCAGGAAGTCACCTCTCCTCTAATGGCGAGACAGATGGAATCCTATCCTCTGTGTCAATTATTCAGCCAGCGGAGCGGGCAGGGCAGGGCAGGGCAGCGGTCACGAGCCCGCATTATTCATCGATCCATCCATGGATGGGCGCGTCGCGCGAGCGGAGCCAATTGGTGACAGGCAGGCAATTAGCCGGACCCCGGCCGGGGGAGATCGATATGATGAGCAGCTGCGTGCCATCGATGGAGGCCACGAATTTCTTTATTCGGATCTCCCTCTGATGCAGCGCCATGCGTGCGTACAACGGTGTAGATACGCTGCTATCAGTATGTTTTCGACTTTCAGGGCTCGTCTGTCCGTGCGTGGCTGAATTAATCATGCAGTTTGCAGACCAGTGTGCCGGTCTAGCTGGCTGATTGGCCTCTCCATTTCTGCTCTCCTGCTCCCTCTCCCTGCATCCACTCTCGTGCCAACTCGTGGCTTGGTTAGCTCCTACGTCATACTCCTACTACCACTTGTCAACGCCCTCATGTGTTAGCTACTGCTACTACTTGTGTCAACGTACTTTGCAAGATAATACAGAATTTCACAAATTAATGCACTCACACATAGTTTTCGAAATGAAAATGTGCTCACACCTAGACAGGGATACACGGAGAGAGACCACACGGCCCGAGAAAAGCCTTTGCCATAGGTATCCACACATGTCGCGTTGTACTACGACTTCGATCCCTTGAATGAGTACATGATGGCTCAACTAATGGTTCACGCTAAATTGAGAGGAGCACATGTCGAATATAATGGTCAGGAGCCAGAAGTTCATCTCGTCCAAAGTTACTGTAGAAGTTACTACAGTGACCCGTTAAAAGATCTAGCATGGAGCCCACCTCTTGAGAGGCATTTTTCTTGCTAAAGGATCTCTATCTACTGAAATGCAAATCCTTAGGTCCAATGTATATATCATTCTGCTCAAGTTCCACGATTAATTTGTATACAAACCTAAGAAATGTCAACAGACGAAAAAAACGAGAGAAAGAGAGGGCACATAGGTTGTGAAAAGGGAATAGCAACAACTGTAGATCATGCCTTTCCATCTTGATTAAGCCATAATACAAGCCAATGTTACGAAAAGTTAGATAACTTTCACCTTCTTTTCGATAAAGAGATGATGTTCCACCTGACCGTTTCAAGTGAGATTTTGAGCCACAAAAATTGACTCCCCACGTGGAACGATTTCATCGACGTACCACCTTTGATTGGGCTTTCATTCTCGCTGGGAAAATAAATGGTTCCACTAATCAAGCTAGTTAGTTGTTACATTTATTCGTGCTATCATCATCGCGAAAAAATCACGTTACATACCTATTTGCATCATAAGGCTCATATTTATTTTCACAACCGATTATCGATTTGTTGATGGATGATATTGGTTTCTGCAATGGGTTGATGGCGGCTCAAGTACTCACACTTTCAATATAAAGTTTCAAGTTACATATAGTATGAAAGGCTTCCCAACCATATCATAAACTGGATGGCGAGAAAGTACTACGTTGTGCATCGTCGCTACCGGAAATTCAAAACTGATGCCAGGAGCACATGCTCCTTCCTAATGAAAAGGTCATTTCAAGTGTCAAGAAAATGTAGACAAAATTAGCACATGTACATATCCATATCCCATGCCTACTCAAAATTTCAAGGAAGAAAAAAATTGTGACCTTTGTAAAAAGATAAATTTGGTGCTCCAAATTTCGCTTTGTGACATCACTACCTTTTGATATTTATTGCCTAGGACACAATATATGTCTTTTCGACACGCAAGTTGCAGACATGTGAAAGACACAAACATCTCAATAAATCAGATTTATTTAGATATTTTTTTCAACATTTTCACGATTTTACTGTTCATCCGGAAGCATATGTTCATAGGAGCCAAAAAACAATGGTCACCACCGACATGGGCTTAATATCCCTACTTTATCCTTTTTTTCGTGTACCCTTGCCACTCACCGAGGTACGGAGGGTGCAGACATGGCAAGTCAAGATGAGGTCAGTACTAAGTGATAATAGTTACATTTTACACAAACTCTTGGAGAGAGAGAGGGAGGGAGGGAGGGAGGGAGAGAGAGAGCAATGTTTCCCTCTAAAACAACAAGGGATATGATGATCTTATCATACACACCAACCACTCTCCCGGTAAACAAAATAATGAACATATAGTACACCATCCATTTCAAAATACAAGAGACACTTGGTTCTACTAACACAATGTTTGACCAAAATTACTCCACTGATGTGTATTTACATGGCAATAAATTTGTACCACTAACTATTTTAAAGATATTTGCTTATGGTTACAATTTTACATCAGATAGACCGTACATTAATAGGGTAATAATTCTTGGTCAAAACACAAATGCAAGCTGCATGCATGTTTTCATGACTCAACTGCACCAAAATAACCAAAAGTGGTGAATGAATTTGTATGCAGTGCATGCAGTTTTGTACAAAGTCCAATAGATGGAGCATATCAGTACTCTCCCCACCATGCTTCACTGTAAGCGCCGCGCCACTGTAGGGAGGCACAATATACAAACTGATCGATCATCTTTTTCCCCCTCCCCTCCCGCGAGCGACCAGGGGGAACCCTAGCGCGCCGTCGGGCGGGCTGCCCCTCCTCCCCTCCCTCCTTACCGCCACCGGGACATGCCGGCGGCAAAGCCGCTTGGCGTCGGTGGCGGTGAGGCCTCTCCTCTTCCCCACGATCGCAGGATCTCGGCAAGGGCCAATTTCGGCGGGCGACGGCGGCGCGCGTGCGCGGGGGCGCTCAGCATGGCGGCGCGACGGTGGCTCTGGCAATGCTAGGCGTGTCCTGGGGGTTGCGGCTTCTGGACCGGTAGGCGGGGGCCGAGGTTGGCTCCCTCTGTAGTGGCGGGTGGAGGGCGACACAGTGGTAGTGGATTGGCTAGCCCGCTCGACAGCGCAGTGATGCAGTGCTCGACGACTAGCTATGGTGATGTTTAGCCTGGCAACGGTCCGGTGCGGCTGGGTGGCTGATGACTGTGAAAATAGCCATCTTTTTCCGCACTTAAACTCCATTTTTAATCAAGTAATTGATCAAGAATATCTTTGGGCTTGCTACTAATGAGTAATTATTGCAAAGATGTGCAATCAATTGCTTTGAATTGTGTTGTGCAGGAAATCATGTTTTTAAGGCGAGATCAAGAGCTATTAATGAAGATTTTGAAAAAGTCTACACGACCAAGCAATCCTGAAGCAAAAACCAGTCGACAGAGGCCTTAATGACCACGGGTACGGGCAAGGTCCGCCCGCACAATGTGGCGTTTCCTTCGTCTCGTCAAACCCTACGACTTCCGTGAAGGCATCTATATATTTCGAGGTCCCATCCACCGCACAAATTGCAGTCATTCTCAGGTTGCATCACAACACCACCAAAAGAGATCCACCACCATAGTTCATCCTCTCCACTCTCCATCCTCTCCATAGCCATAGTCATTAGCTTGTACTTGATATCACCTTATGATTCGGCGACCATTGTAACAATATTTGATTTTAATTTACGTATTTTGGAGAATGTTTTTTTTATCCTTGATCTTATTGATATGAGTGAGTAATCCTCACAGGCTGTGGGTTGAGGTGAAACTCGCAACGATTATGTGCACATAATTCATGGGAGTATTGTGTATTGATTGAATAGAGATTTGTATCTTTGTTTCTTTGTCTCTTGTCTCGATCTATGGACTTATAGGTACTCAAGATCCAAATATTGATAAAGGCTTGAGGTGAGATACTTGATGAGCGGCGATCTCGTAGGAAACCCAGTAACAGAAAGGGGAGTGCAGTCTTCGTTTAGCGATCCATTTGGAAACAACAACAACATCACTTTTTAAGGTTTTAATCTGTGTTTTCACTTAATAATTGATATAGCCCGATATTTCGCGGTGCATTGGTTGGATCAAAAGACTATTGGTATGCCTGTGACTCGCAGGGGCTCTAGTATATCAGGATGTGTTGCCCACAAATTTTATATTTATTAAATCATTACACATGAATATATGTATTACTATCTTTATCCCATATGATGTGCAGCTTCAGGTGAATCTTCAACCCTGGCATATCTCTATCTATTGAAACAACCCACGTTCTAAAGTAAACTAGAAAGGTTCGACAAATGAAGGTAAAATGAACAAACAAGTCGTGTAGACATACCTTATTAATTTACTTTTAGCATTGTTTTCCAAGGTTCGATTAAACCTAGGTCTACCAGGGAAAAATCTACTATACTGCATCCGTAAATTTGATCGAAGATATCAATGGCCATGGTGGCGGTAAGCTGCTTCTTGGTTGCAGAGTGTCGTGGTTGCCAGCGTGGCCGACCGGTCGCCGGAGCACGGCCGACGACCCTTCACGCCTAGATCTAGGCCCAATGGGTCCTATTTGGTCCTTGGCGGGTGCGTCTAGCATCAGGGACACGTGCTTGGGTTGGCAGCGGCGGCACTCCTGCTGCAATGCATCGGCGAGACTTGACGGGCCCACTCGGGCTTGGCTGGGCTGGAGGGCCTATCTTGTCCTGCTGCTGCATCCAGATGGCTTCGACTTCCTGGCCAGGGAGGCAGTTCCCTCCCGCGTATCGCTACACTACTGACCCTCGCCGATGTTTTTTCCTCTCGGCTCTTGATACGACGTAAATGTATCTATAATTTTTGATGTTCCATGCTTGTTCTATATCTACTTTCTTATGTTTTGTTCACACTTTGAGGTATTTTTATACATTTTCTGGAACTAACCTATTAACAAGATGTCACAGTGCTAGTTGCCTGTTTTCTGCTATTTTTGGTTTCAGAAAATATAGTAAGGAAATATTCTCAGAATTAGACGGGACAAAAGCCAAAGTCAATATTTTACCCGAAGCAATACGAAGACCAAAGGGGAGACGAAATGGCGCACCAGGGCGGCCAATTCTGGTGGCGGCGTAGCTTGGGGTGTTACGCCACCAGGGGGTGTGGGCCCCCTGGTGCTCCAGCGACCTTGCCCCTTCGCCTATAAAAGCCTCCTGGGACGAAAACCCTAAGTACCCGATCATAAAATCCACGAAAGAGTCTGTAGCCGCCGCCATCTCCATCCCTAGATTGGGGGGATCCGAAGCTCTTCCGGGCACCCTGTCGGAGGGGAGAGATCACCCTGGAGGCCTTCTTCATCACCATGCAAGCCTTTGGAGTGATGTGTGAGTAGTTCACCCTTGGACTATGGGTCCATGTAGTAGCTAGATGGTTGGTTCTCCTCCTTTGTGTTATCATGTTTAGATCTTGTGAGCTCCGTTCATGATCAAGATCATATATTTGTAATCTTACATATTGTGTTAGTGGGGATCCTATGGATATTGAGATGCTATTTCAGATTGATTATTGATTCTATCATGTCTATGTTATTTGTGATCTCGCGTGCTCTCCATCGTTAGTACCTATCTTGGCCAAGTAGATGCTAGCAACTCCAAGAGGGAGTATTTATGCTCGATAGTGGGTTCATGCCTCTCGTAATCTGGGGAAGTCACAGAAATCTCTAAGGTTATAGATGTGATGTTGCTACTAGGGAGAAAACAACAATCCTTTATCCATGGGGCAATCGTATTGTTTACTTTACACACTTTGCTTAATGCAATTATCTGTTGCTTGTAACTTAATACTAGAAGGGGTTTGGATGATAACCTGAAGGTGGATTATTAGTCAAAGATGTAGTTGGATTCCGGTCTATGTATAATGTTGTAATGCCCAATCAAATCTCATAGGAGTCAAGATGTCTAGTATATGCATTGTTATGCTTTCTCAAATCTGTCAATTGCCTCGCTGTAATTTGTTCACCCAACATGTTATCTATCTTAAGGAGAAATGCCTCTAGTGAACTATGGACCCTGGTCCGTGCTTTTACCATTGATATACCATTTACTGTTTACTTCCTGCAAGCAATTACTATCTTCCACACTATACGTTTAATCCTTTGTTTTCAGCAAAATCGGTGAGATTGACAACCTCACTGTAAGTTGGGGCAAAGTTATGTGGTTGTGTTGTGCAGGATTCCAAGTTGCTAGAAACACCTTGGAGTTGTTTCCTTGCTCCTACTGGTTTGATAACCTTGGTTTCATAACTGAGGGCAAACTTGCTGCTGTGCTCATCATACCTTCCTCTTGGGGTTCCCAACGAGCTCGATATATTTTGAGCCATCAAGCCTTTTTTCTGGCGCCGTTGCCGGGGAGTTACGGACAGCTTCACAAGGCGGGGTCTCGCACAACCAATCCTTTTACTTTGTTTTTTTGTTTTGCTTAGTTTATTTCTGCTTTGTTTGCTTCTTTTTTTATCAAAAACACAAAAAAATAGTTCTAAAAAATATAGATATTTTTACTCCAAGTTGCTTTTATGTCTAACATTGCTCCAATCACTATGTCACCTAAGGAAATAATTTTTACCTTCAAACAAGGAATTGAGGAGAGTTTCAAAGAAGCTTGGTCTAGAATTTCTGAGTTACATGAAAAAACGGAACCTAAAATGACTCAGGGCTTGTTTCTTAGCAGTTTCTACTTTGGTCTTGCCCTTTGTTATAGATATGCTTTGGATGATGATGGCTCAAAACGTAGAGCTCGTTGGGAACCCCAAGAGGAAGGTACGATGAGCACATCAGCAAGTTTTCCCTCAATTATGAAACCAAGGTTATCGAACAAGTAGGAGCAAGGAAACAACTGCAAGGTGTTGCTAGCAACTTGGAATCCTCCACAACACAACCATAGAACTTTGCTCCCAACTTACAGTGAGGTTGTCAATCTCACCGGTTTTGCTGAAAATAAAGGATTAAACGTATTGTGTGGAAGATAGTAATTGCTTACAGAAAGTAAATAGTAAATAGTAACAGTAAAAGGTATAGCAATGGTAAAACCATTGACCGGGGTCCATAGTTCACTAGAGGTGATTCTCCTTAAGATAGATTACATGTTGGGTGAACAAATTACAGTGACGCAATTGACAGATTCGAGAAAGCATATAATGCATATACTAGACATCTTGACTCCTATGAGATTTGATTGGGCATTACAACATTATACATAGACTGTAATCCAACTGCATCTATGACTAATAATCCACCTTCAGGTTATCATCCGAACCCCTTCCAGTATTAAGTTGCAAGCAACAGATAATTGCATTAAGCAAAGTGTGTAAAGTAAACAATACGATTTCCCTATGGGCAAAGGATTGTTGTTTTCTCCCTAGTAGCAACAACACATCTACAACCTTAGAGATTTATGTCACTTCCCCAGATTACTAGAGGCATGAACCCACTATCGAGCATAAATACTCCCTCTTGGAGTGGCAACCATCTACTTGGCCAAGATAGTTACAAACAATGGAGATCATGCAAGATCACAAATAACATAGACATGATAGAATCAATAATCAATCTGAAATAACATCTCAATATCCATCGGATCCCCGCAAACACAACATGTACGATTACAAATAGATGATCTTGATCATGAACGGAGCTCACAAGATCTAAACATGATAGCACAAAAGAGGAGAACCAACCATCTAGCTACTACATGGACCCGTAGTCCAAGGATGAACTACTCACGCATCACACCGGAGGCAGGCATGGTGATGAAGAAGGCCTCCAGGGTGATTCATACATTGCAAATGTATATAATTTTTGATGTTCCATGCTTGGTTTTATCTACTTTCTTGTGTTTTGTTCCAACTTTGGAGTACTTTTCATATGATTTCTTGGACTAACCTATTAACAAGATGCCACAGTGCCAGTTGCCTATTTTCTGCTGTTTTTGGTTCCAGGAAAGTCAGAAAATCAATATTCTCGGAATTGGACGGGACAAAAGCCAAAGTTCCTATTTTACCGGAAGACTCACGGAGCCAGAATACGAGACGGAGGAGGGCCAGGGCCTGGCCACACCCCCCCAGGCGCGGGCAAGCCCTACCCGTGCCACCAGGTGGTGTGGGCCCCTTGGCACTGCACCGACCTTGCCTCCTTCGCCTATAAGAGCCTCCCGATACCAAAACCCTAAATCGTCAAGCCTCCAGCCACGAAAAGTTCCGCAGCGCCGCCGCCACCGAAGGGGAGATTTGGGGGATAGAAAGTCTCTATTCTGGCACCCTGCCGGGACAGGGAAGTGCCCCGGAGCCATCTCCATCAATCTCCATCGCCATCTCCATCACCATTGCTGATTCCCATGATGAGGAGGGAGTATCTCTCTCTCGAGGCTAAGGGTTCTACCGGTAGCTATTTGTTCATCTCTCTCTCTCTCTATGCATGATCTTATTGAGATCATGAGCTTGTAATCTATAGATCTACCTTGCTACTCAAGTGCTTTAATAGATCTCTGCTCTCCCCATGTCTGTGAAAGTGGCAGCCTGCTCACCATGGTGGCACTTAGGCTAGAGATTACAAATACTTGTTATGAGTTATATTTGGAGATGGATATCTTTATGAAATTGTGGTGTTTGTTGGACTCATCTAGTGCTCAAGGTGACAGTGTGGGGTTTTCTAGATGGGAAAGGCTTACTTTGAGGTGTACTGTTATAGCCCTACCATCGATTAGAGTGTCCAATCGGAGAGTAGTTTTGAGTATTATGATAAAGAGAAGATATTTATATGAGAGTGTTCACTAGTGAAAGTATGATCCCTAGGCCTTGTTTCTAAGCACTGATACACCTTTTGCTACTAGATCTGTTACATGTTTGCTTGCTTTCATATTTATTTCAGTTTGCCTTTAGTCTCTTCCACGCCATCAAGTTATTTTCTATCACCGTTACCACTTACAATTATCCATACCACTTGTATTTCACTATCTCTTCACCGAACTAGTGCACCTATACACCTGACAAGTGTATTGGGTGTGTTGGGGACACAAGAGACTTCTTGTATCTTGATTGCAGGGTTGCTTGAGAGGGAATACCTTTGACCACTTCCTCCCTGAGTTCGATAAACCTTGGGTGATCCAATTAAGGGAAAACTTTCTGCTGTTCTACAAACCTCTGCACTTGGAGGCCCAACAACTATCTACAAGAATAGAAGTGCGTAGACATCAAGCTATTTTCTGGCGCAGATGGCAGGGAGGTAAGGTAAAAGGTACTCACATCCTCCGGTGTGAGTGCTCGAAGTTATTTCCTTTAGATTCTGCAGTTTTGTCTTTTTGTTTCTTGTTTTCACTAGTTAGGCTTAATGGAAAACAACAAAAAACTTAGAGAGCTTTATAGTATTTATCTTGAGTTAGGACATGAAGTGTTTGAAGAGAAAATTAAAAAACCTATGGAACTGTATTTGCATGCTAATAGCAATGTTGTTAGTATGAACTATTTGTACACCATTATTTCTAATGCTATGGAAAAGTCTAAGCTTGGGGAAGCTAGTTTTTATGAAAATGATCTTTTTAGTTCCCCATCTTTGGAAGATAGCTATTCTATTGCTTATGATGATACCAAACCTTCAATATATGATGATTACAATGATGAATATGTTATTTTCAGTCCACCTACTATTGAGGAGGCAATTAATTATGATTACAATATGCCTCCTATATTTGATGATTATGGTGATGAGAATAATAATGATAGCTATTTTGTTGAATTTGCTCCCACCACAATTAATAAGAATGACTATGCTTATAGGGAGAGTATTAATTCTTTTATGCATGTGGCTCATGATAAGAATGTTTTATGTGATAGTTATATTGTTAATTTTATTCATGATGCTACTGAAAGTTATTATGAGAGAGGGAAACATGGTTTTATGCATCTCAATAATATTAAGTTTCCCCTCTTTATGTTGAAAATTTTGAAGTTGTACTTGTTTTGCCTTCCTATGCTTGTTGCTTTGTGCTTTCATGACTTGTTTCTTTACAATATTCCTATGCATAGGAAGTGGGTTAGACTTAAATGTGTTTTGAATTTGCTTCTTGATGCTCTCTTTTACTTCAATTCGTATTTCCTATGAGAGCATCTTCTCAAATTTTCATGCCTAACTTAAAGGCGTTAAAGAAAAGTAGTTGTTGGGAGATAACCCAAGAGTTTTAGTTGAGTCTTGGAAGTTATTACCTCTGTAATAAACTCTCCTTATCATTTTTATTTGCTTTTTGTGCCAAGAGTAACCTCTAATGAGAGTGAAGTAATGATTGGGAAAGTTGTTGTCCCGAAACAGATTTTTGTGCTTCACCTAAAAAAATTCTGAGAGAGATGTGTACGTCGGATTGTGCTGTAATGTTTTGTTCTTCTGCCCCAGGTTGTTATATAACTTTCGTTAGTTCAACACTTTTTGATTTGACCAACAGAAGGTCTTTGAAAAAATTCCCCTTTACCTGCTGGTCTGTTTTGACAGATTTCTGCCATTTTCTGCATTTGCTTCTTGTTAGTTCCTTCTTGAGTTCCTTTGGGGAATTGAGCTTTTTGAGGGAAGTGCTACAGCAGCTAGTGTTCTAATGAAAGTTTATTTGGTGTTAGAACTGAATCTTGAGACTTATTTATCTTAATTGCACTAATGTTCCTAATGAGATTGTGTGAAGTTTTGTATGAAGAAAAATTTCAGGTGTATGGAAGGAATGAGTAATGAGATGAAGGATGGACTAAAGCTCAAGCTTGGGGATGCCACGCATGTTACCCCAAGAAATATCCAAGAAGTACAAGCGTCAAAGCTTGGGGATGCCTTCCTTCTTCATCAATAAAAATCTCAGGTTTCTTCTAAACGCTTCATTTTTATTGTTTCATGCACAGTTGTGTTTTTCTTGGAGCGTCTTCTTTTTCATTTTTGTTTTGGTTTTTAGTTTGCTTGGTTTGCTTAGTTTTCTGAATAAATTGGTTGGACCCCCTCTTTCATACATTTGGTTTGCAAATAGTTTGGTTTGGCTTGGAAAAGAGTAGGAAAGTTCATACTTATGTGGTAAAAGAGCTCGTTTTTGACTGTGGCCCATGCTTTGTCATGCCATGCTTGATATTTTTTGGCTTTATGCTTAGTATTATTTGCTGTAGCATGACTTGTATAAACAATTGAGATTGCTTAATGTGCCTTGGATCAATCATGCGTTGTTTTAGCATATTAAAGCATAGTATAGTGGTATTCTCCTGTGATGCTTTATTTGGGTTGACTTGGCGCATGCTCACACCATGTTATGACTATCTCAAGTCACCATAGCCTTTATGATCCTTTAGTTTTCAACTTGTAGTATCACTTTATGCTTTGATCAATGATGTTTTGTCGCTCTGCATGATTATGGCCATTATTGCTCTCTTAGTTTGTCGCTCCCAGTCTTTTGCTAGCCTCCACAACGAAGTATGAGTTCCACTCATGCATCCAACTCCCTAAACCAAGTTATTCCAAAGGGTCCACCATACCTACCTACTAGCTTATGCTATTCCAAGTACATTCATGCTTTTGTTTACCTTCCACTTGTTATGAGAAAACTAGTGATTAAAGCTCTCACGAACTTGATGGCACACTTTACTTTACTTGCCCTTAATAAACTTGAACCATTGTGTCTTCTATGTTGTATATGCTTGCACTTATTTGTCGGGAATTAGCAGAACCATGCTTTCAGGGGGAACGCTTTCAACATTGCACTTGGTACTTGTACCTAGTTGATATCATGCTCTTTTGTATATGGATGTCGTCGGTGTGAAATGAAAGGGGAGCTTGTAAGTCCATGGAGTTATGTATATGTGTTAGAGAAACGCCTGGGCCGCTGGTTTAATCCATGCTGACATGGTGGAAACCTGCAGCGTAACCATAATGAGCTGTCTATGAAGCATTCTTCTTATAAAAAAAAGAGTCCTATATTGAAAAAAAGAGAAAAAAAGAGATACTATGAAAAGAGGAAAGAGAGAAAAAAGCACCATATTCCCATGGTAAATAAGAAGAATGCTGAGATGCTCGTTGTCTGCTTGCCTTGTCATTTTGATATGGGGATTCTTCCGTATCATCGGGCAAGGGGTACCCCGTTGGCGGTTCTCTATGATACACATGTACTTACGATGACAAGAACTTACCGGTGACTAAACTTGAGTAGCATGAGGAGCAACCCTCGTATACAAGGGACATGAGATTTCTGACTTATACTTCGTCAAGCATGTACACCATAGTTTGTTCACTTTAACCTTAATCACCTTAAAGATGCTTATGATAGGGGCAATGAGAGCTAAAAGCTATAAGTACCATAATTTTTGGAAACTCTTTATGAGACTTGAATCCCTACTTCCTTCCATGAAGGCCTTTCTTCCACCATTATATTGAGTCTCCACCTTCTATCTTGATGCACTTACTTTGAGAGCATAGTGGCCATTCTTAGTTCTATGTGCATTGTCCCAAGACTAGTTGATAGATGCATACTTTGATATTGCTTATTTTAAACTATTGTATCTAGTCACTCTTATGAACTTTGAAGGTGTCCTATGCATTTATATTTGCTACTCTATTAAGGGACAAACTGAATGCTATTATGCTATGTTTTCTTTATGTGAAACAAACAAACGTCTTGCAAAGCATTGTTATTCATGAATCTTTTATTTGTGCCTTTTCATGTTGCATCATAGTTTCTTTCCTTATTGCTAGAACTTTGTCTTTCATGTTATGATTGAAGTACTATGATCCCAGCTTTGAATGTTTTGCAAATACTTTGATCAAGGCTTTGATGGTGCATGTCACCTCAAAAATTATTCTTTCTTTTATCACTTACCTACTCGAGGACGAGCAGGAGTTAAGCTTGGGCATGTTGATACATTGCAAATGTATCTATAATTTTTGATGTTCCATGCTTGGTTTTATCTACTTTCTTGTGTTTTGTTCCAACTTTGGAGTACTTTTCATATGATTTCTTGGACTAACCTATTAACAAGATGCCACAGTGCCAGTTGCCTATTTTCTACTGTTTTTGGTTCCAGGAAAGTCAGAAAATCAATATTCTCGGAATTGGACGGGACAAAAGCCAAAGTTCCTATTTTATAGGAAGACTCACGGAGCCAGAATACGAGACGGAGGAGGGCCAGGGCCTGGCCACCCTCGAGGCGCGGGCAAGCCCTACCCGCGCCACCAGGTGGTGTGGGCCCCTTGGCACTCCACCGACCTTGCCTCCTTCGCCTATAAGAGCCTCCTAATACCAAAACCCTAAATCGTCAAGCCTCTAGCCACGAAAAGTTCCGCAGCGCCGCCGCCACCGAAGGGGAGATTCGAGGGACAGAAAGTCTCTGTTCTAGCACCCTGTCGGGATGGGGAAGTGCCCCCGAAGCCATCTCCATCGATCTCCATCGCCATCTCCATCACCATTGCTAATTCCCATGATGAGGAGGGAGTAGTTCTCTCTCGAGGCTAAGGGTTATACCGGTAGCTATGTGTTCATCTCTCTCTATGCATGATCTTATTGAGATCATGAGCTTGTAATCTATAGATCTACCTTGCTACTCAAGTGCTTTAATAGATCTCTGCTCTCCCCATGTGTGTGAAAGTGATAGCGTGCTCACCATGGTGGCACTTAGGCTAGAGATTACAAATACTTGTTATGAGTTATATTTGTAGTTGGATATCTTTATGAAATTGTGGTGTTTGTTGGACTCATCTAGTGCTCAAGGTGACAATGTGGGGTTTTCTAGATGGGAAAGGCTTACTTTGAGGTGTGCTGTTATAGCCCTACCATCGATTAGAGTGTCCAACCGGAGAGTAGTTAAGAGTATTATCATAAAGAGAAGATATTTATATGAGAGTGTTCACTAGTGAAAGTATGATCCCTAGGCCTTGTTTCTAAGCATGGATACACCGTTTGCTACTAGATCTGTTACATGTTTGCTTGCTTTCATCTTTATTTCAGTTTGCCTTTAGTCTCTTCCACGCCATCAAGTTATTTTCTATCACCGTTACCACTTACAATTATCCATACCACTTGTATTTCACTATCTCTTCGCCGAACTAGTGCACCTATACACCTGACAAGTGTATTGGGTGTGTTGGGGACACAAGAGACTTCTTGTATCTTGACTGCGGGGTTGCTTGAGAGGGAATACCTTTGACCACTTCCTCCCTGAGTTCGATAAACCTTGGGTGATCCACTTAAGGGAAAACTTGCTGCTGTTCTACAAACCTCTGCACTTGGAGGCCCAACAACTGTCTACAAGAATAGAAGTGCGTAGACATCAGTGATCTCTCCCCTCTGGCAGGGTGCCGGGAAGAGCTTCAGATCCCTCCCGATGTAGGGATGGAGATGACAGTGGCTACAGACTCTTTCGTGGAATTTTGATCGGATACTTAGGGTTTTCATCCTGGGAGGCTTTTATAGGCGAAGGGGCAAGGTCGGTGGAGCACCAGGGGACCCACACCCCCTGGTGGCGTGCCCCTAGGCCGCATGACCACCAGGTGTGGCTGCCCTAGTGCGCCACTTCGTCTCCCCTCCAGACTCCGTGTTGCTTCAGGTAAAATACTGACTTTGTCTTTTGTCCCGTCCAATTCCGAGAATATTTCCTTACTAGCTTTTCTGAAACCAAAAACAACAGAAAACAGGCAACTGGCACTGTGGCATCTCATTAATAGGTTAGTCCTAGAAAATGTATAAAAATACCTCAAAGTGTGAACAAAACATAAGAAAGTAGATACTAATCAAGCATGGAACATCAAAAATTATAGATACGTTTATGATGTATCAAGATCCCCAAGCTTAACTCCTGCTCGTCCTGGAGTAGGTAAGTGATAAAAAGATTAATTTTTTAGGTGACATGCACCATCATATTTGTAAAGCATTGATAGCTGGGATCAAAGTACTCTAATCATGAACATAAAAGATAGAGTTCTAACAATAAGACATAGCAACTATGTTGTAACATGAAAAAGTTACAAAAAAAAGATTCGTGAATAACAATGCATTAAAAGACATTTGTTTGTTGCACATATGGAAAACATAATAAGAATGGTATTCAACTTGTCCCTCCTGATATAGCAAAACATAAATGTGAAGGAGAGATGCCCTAGAGGCAAATAATAAATAGGTTTTTATTGTCATATCTCAATTAGTTTATAATAGTTTCATATTGTGCTATAACTGTGCCAAGTAGAAACATTGGTACAGGTGTGGTATGAAACAACCATGTCCCTAGTAGCTTCTATTCATACTAGTTCGTTGGTCATGGGGATGATCTGGGTTTCAAGATCATGGGCATCTATGCCGATTGACAACGGGATCATATCATTGGAGAATGATGTGATTGGACATTCCTTGAAGGATTACAACGCGATCAAGTCATATAGTTCATTGTTGCAAAAGCTATACCTAGACTTCTTCTCCTGAGGCCGTGAGCTCATATTTCTCACTGTTTCCCGAGGCTGCTTTGACTGCATCAACTGTCATCTGGTAATACGGTGGCCATAAAGGTGTATGTTGGGTATTCCGAAGGAATAGTTGATGACATGTGACTGCAAGACCGGGATTTGTTCACCCACATGACGGGTAAAGATACATATGTCCGGCTTGGTGAGATTACATCCATAAATGTTGCAATATGTGA
The DNA here is from genome assembly GCA_910589775.1 of Avena eriantha. Lineage (NCBI taxonomy): Eukaryota > Viridiplantae > Streptophyta > Magnoliopsida > Poales > Poaceae > Avena > Avena eriantha. Next base: position 302,545,262 of record OU342745.1, on the reverse strand, counting down.
CTCGATCACGAGGATGTAATATCACGGTAACAAGAAAACAGAACATGTTGTGAACGAGATTGAACAAGGTATGGGATACCAATGATCGGATCTCGGACAAGTCGTATCGAGAAACAAAAGGAAGAGGATGCTACATTTAGCGTTCAAAGGACATTGTCATCAGGAATGCATAGGGGTCACATGGATATCCCTGGTTCCACTATTGATCATTGATACAGATCATGTCTAGAGCATTCCCGAGCCGTGAGAGGATACAATTAAGGGTATGATGAGCGCGATCATTCGTAAGACGGAATCACAGTAGAGAAAGAGATAGCTGGAATCGTTCCGCAGAGAGATCCGAAGTTGTTCGGAGAAAGAATAAAGGACCAGAATCAGTCCGGGAATTCCGAAGTAGTGCGGAGGATATAGAAAGGGGAACCGAAAGGTGTTTCGGGTTGAATCAGGTTTTGTAATATGTATTTACATATTAATTAATGTAATTAATATTAAATATAATATTAAAATCTAATTTGAATGGGTATTCCACTAATGGGCCAAACTTCTTAGGGAAAAGGGCCCATGAGGGAAAACCGAAGGAGGGAAGGGCCAAGGGCCAAAGGGCCAAGGCCCAGGCACCTCAAGGGGGCCCACCCGGCCAGCCTAGGGCTATGCGCAGGGGTGGGGCCCACACTTGGTCGGCTGGCCCATGAGGCCCATGTGCCTCCCCCCTCTCCCTTGATTAGTCTCACATGGGAAACCCAAAGGGGAGGGCACACCCCCTCCCCCTATATAAAGGGGTGCCCATAGGTGGGAAGAGACACAACCAATATTTGGAGAAGTCCTTTGGTTGACTTCCTCCATCCCTCTCTCTCTAGCCCTTGTGACCATGGCCCCAAGTTTGGGTTGTGCGAACAAGGCACACCTGCAGTACGCCATTGTGCTGCAGGGATTCCTAGCCGGATACCAACTTCCGCACTCCCGGTGGGATCGGGGAGCCGGATGTCTCATCGTGCACCGGATGTGTACAAAGACACGAGGCGCAACACTTGGGGTGCTTAAATGTTGTGAGCCGGAGCTGTTGCACGATGAATATGAAGAAGGAGCAAGGGGTGACCTACGAGGAGCTTCACGACCTTGAGGTCGGCTACGAGTAAGACTACTTCAACCACGTTCCCTGCGGAACGTTAACCACGTACGGTCTACAAGGGCATGTATTCTATACGCTTCGGCCGTTACCGCATTACTACATAGATAGATCCTAGGCAGTTTTGGGGTTCCATCATAGGAATTTTTTTGTTCTCTGCTGCGATCCCCTTTAGTGGTATCAGAGCCGATCTATGCATAGGAGTGCTATACGGCCAGTACGCACAAGTTTTGTATGGGCATTGATCCCTTAGTTGTTACCCTCTAACGTGTACTTGTTTATATCACGGTATTGTTTGATGAAGCGGCCCGTACCAACCTTACGCGTATTCGTACGCGAGACTGGTTCCACGCTCAACATACGGCTTGTACCGTATAAGTGGCTAGCGGGTGTCTGTCTCTCATTCGATAGTTGATATAACATTTACAACGGAGGGCCCCGAAAGGGGTGTAATAGAGACAACTGTCGGATTCGTGTTGTGGTTGGAAAGTTCGTAGTTTAGAAACGGTTCTATTGCGAAAGCCCTAACAACCACGTAAAACTTGCAATAGATAAAGTAGAGACGTCTAACTTTATTTTGCAAGGGCATGTGATTATGATATGGCATTGGTCGTTGCGAAGGTAAAGTAGTTTACTTTTCTGTTACTAAGTAGTATAGTAATAGTCATTGTTCCGATGGACGACCTGGTGGTGGCGTCATGGACTTGGCGTCAAACCAAGGGCAAGATGGAGATCATGCCAGAGCGCTCGATGGAGATCAAGGCGCAAGAAGAAGCACCATATCATATCACATTATACATATGATGTTGATACCTGTTTTACATCTTATTGTGTGCTAGTATTTAGATACTCAACGGTAGCAAATAAGATAATCCCTATTGAATTCCAATGTTCCATGTTCGCCTTGTGTGTGCACCACCAAGAAAGTTCTTCGGTATGAGGCGCCCTGCAGTGAGTAGGGGTCAGACATATCTACGTTCGCATACAGTGGGTGTAAGCCATGTTGCACAACGAATACACAGAAGTTAGATTTGGCGAGCCTAGCACGCCATAGAAGCGTGGCCTCAGAACACAAGAGATCAAAATATCGAGCATGAGTCACATGGATGATGTGATTGGCATTAATGAATGTCTACCTTTGATGCTGCACTGATGGCCATGACGATCGGGGGAGGTGCAGAGGATAGGGATCATGCGATCACTAAAATCGTCCAGGGGATGACAATTTTAGTGGAGACCAATTATAAATTGATCTCTTATTATAAACTTAGTCTAGATGTCTGTTTGCAAATATCTTAGTAGATCATGGCCTATCCCATTGAGGTCCTTTGCGACCATGGGAATATATATTGCTTAATTTGAAACTTAGAAAAAGGGTCCAACTTCATAGATTAATACCCACACCTGAGGAATATCCTCGTAAAAGGTGATCTTCTCTTCTTGATACAATAACCATTAGGAGATAATTCGATGACTCCGGAATGTTTGTGTTTTCCCCATAATCATCCAACAAGCCATTCTCCATTCGATGGAGAGTTGGGCTACATTTTGTATTCTATAGAATAAGGCACATAGAGTATGAGCCGTTGGATGGGTTTTCCTCCATCATGGATGAAAAGAGAATGTTTGGAAAAACACTTAACAATCTTGCATTAGAGTTGAGAACTCTTAGAAGGACTTGATTGCAGATGGAGGTCATGGATGAAAAGTTATATGTACGATATACAAATTATAAATGTGGTTCTTGCAAAACTCGTTGCAGTTTGCAAAGTATTTGATACTTGTCCCGTTTTGTGAAAACATGAGGATCTGCTTGACAATTGCTGGCTTTGAGGCAACGTGACTTGATGATGGCAAGCAAAACAGTTGATGGCCGACATCACCTCTTTCCTCAATGTTTGTCATTTGAATTAGTGGACTTGAATATAATTTTTAATCCTTGTATGTGTGTCTTGCTTTTGGCAAGACTATTATTCATATGAACAAGTGATACATTGCAAATGTATCTATAATTTTTGATGTTCCATGCTTGGTTTTATCCACTTTCTTATGTTTTGTCCACAATTTGGAGTACTTTTCATATGATTTCTTGGACTAACCTATTAACAAGAGCCACAGTGCCAGCTACCTGTTTTCTGCTATTTTTGGTTCCAGGAAAGTCAGAAAATGAATATTCTCGGAATTGGACGGGACAAAAGCCAAAGTGCCTATTTTTCTGGAAGTCATCAGATGCCAGAATACGAGACGAAGAAGGGCCAGAGGGCGGCCACACCACCTGGCCGCGCGGCCAGGCTTGGCCCGCGCCAGGGGGTGGTGTGGCCAGCCTAGGCACCCCCTCGACCTCTCCTTCCGCCTATATATTGCCCTCGGGACGAAAACCCTAAGGGCCTGATCAAAAATCCACGAAAGAGTATGTAGCCTCCATCATCTCCATCCCTAGATCAGGAGGGATCTGAACCTCTTCCCGGCACCCTGCCGGAGAGGGGAATTCACCCTGGAGGCCTTCTTGATCACCATGCAAGCCTCTGGTGTGATGCATGAGTAGTTCATCCTAGGACTACGGATCCATGTAGTAGCTAGATGGTCTGTTATCCTCCTTTGTGCTTTCATGTCTAGATCTTGTGAGCTCTGTTCATGATCAAGATCATCTATTTGTAATTCTGCATGTTGTGTTTGCGGGGATCCGATGGATATTGAGATGTTATTTCACATTGATTATTGATTCTATCATGTCTTTGTTAGTTGTGATCTTGCATGCTTTCCGTTGTTAGTAGCTATCTTGGCCAAGTAGATGCTAGCAACTCCAAGAGTTAGTATTTATGCTCGATAGTGGGTTCATGCCTCTGGTAATCTGGGGAAGTGACAAAAATCTCTAAGGTACTAGATGTAATGTTGCTACTAGGGAGAAAACAACAATCCTTTGTTCATAGAACAATCGTATTGTTTACTTTACACGCAGTCCGTAAAGCAATAATATGTTGCTTGCAACTTAATACTGGAGGGGGTTCGGATGATAACCTGAAGGTGGATTATTAGTCATAGATGCAGTTGGATGGCGGTCTATGTATTATGTTGTAATGCTCAATCAAGTCTCAGAGGAGTCAAGATG